>PITA01002560.1:70069-158289 GCA_004023965.1 Spilogale gracilis | reverse complement strand
CTTCCAGTCCAGTCCATGTTGCTACAAAAGTTGGGTATTCATCCTTTCTGACGGAGGCATAGTACTCCATTGTATATATGTACCACATCTTCTTTATCCATTCATCTGTTGATGGGCACCTTGGTTCTTTCCACAGTTTGGCGATTGTGGCCATTGCTGCGATGAACATTGGGGTGCATATGGCCCTTCTTTTCACTACATCCGTATCTTTGGGGTAAATGCCCAGTAGTGCAATTGCAGGGTCATAGGGTAGCTCTATGTGATTTTTTTTAATTAATTTTTTTTTAACAAAGTGCGGTGGCTCAGAACCTTTCTAAAAAAAGGACACACGTCCAGTTTTAAAAGTCGTGTGTGAACTCTGGTTAGCACTCCTCAGAAATCTGTTCCATTTGTGATGTGTGGATTATTTCAGGGCAAAACTGCCTCCCGGTGAAATCAGTGTCCCAGCATAGTAGTTCCGGCCCTGGGAGGGCCTTATTCCCTTTTTCACTGCTAACAGGTATAACCTCCAGCTTCTAGAACCACCTTTGCTCTCTATCCCACCTCCTGGGGTAGGGGTTCTCCTCTGCTTCCTGAAAGGAATCCTGCGGGCTTTGGTCTGATCAGGATGTTGGAGACTGAGTGGTCAGCACGTGGACAGTGGCTGGGGGAACCCTTCGTGCTATATTCCTGCTGCTCGTAAGCCCCAGCGCTTTGACTAGTGCCTGGCAAGTCTGGCTTACTGTTTCCTGTTCACTGAGGTTCACTGGAGGATTTGGGGTAAATTCGCCAGTGAAGAGATAGATGTGACTCTGTCATCAGCTCTGTGTGTTGTCGTCAGCATTCTGAACTCCCTGCGAGAAGTTATTGATCCGATGAGCCTCTTGGCCTTCAAAGTTAAAACACAACCACATTTTTTAAAAAAAGAGAAGGCTATTCATCTATAGAAAGGAATGGAGTACTGATTTGTGTCAAAATGTGGGTGAACCTTTAAAATATTACGTGGTGGGAAAGGAACCATAAAAAAAACCCAAAAAACATGTTTTCGTGTATATGAAATGTCCAGAATAGGAAAATCCGTAGCGACAGAAAATTCAGTGATAGTTGCCAGGGCCTGGGGTAAGGGGCCATGACTGCAGGTGGGTACAGGGTTTCTTTTTGAGATACGGAAAACGTTCCAGAATGAGTTAGTGATGCTGGTCCAACACAACATGGGGAATGCTCTTAATGCCACCAAATTCTGTATTTCCCAACAGTTAAGTTTTATGTTATTTACAATAAAAATATACGAAGGAAATGCCAGTTCAGGTTCACAGCTGTTTATTTTCTCTTCCTGTAGGTATTTTGCAAATGAGCCGTTTGCGGACTTCCACCGTGTGGAAGGGTTGCAAGGCGTGTACATCGCTACTCTGATTAACGGTTCCATGAATGAAGAGAACATGCGATCAGTCATCACCTTTGACAAAGGGGGTACCTGGGAGTTCCTTCAGGCTCCAGCCTTCACAGGATATGGAGAAAAAATCAACTGTGAGGTAGAGACGCTTTCGTCTCGTTTTGAGTTTTTAATACAAATTTTCACTAGTGAGGCTACCCTTATGGTTCTCAAACTCAGCACCAGGGCACCTAGGAGGTGCCATAGTGAACTCCCAGGGGCACTCTGGGATGTTTTAAATTTTTGAGGGAAACACAAGATACTTGGTATTTGTTGGTCATCATGGGAAGTACAGTCTTGAGTTTAGTTCCTAGTTTCAAAATGAGTTCATGGTGAATCCTGTTTTTGTGAAGCTGAATTTCTTAGCGGTTGATGGGATAAAAAGTAAGAGAGAAAATCGTGGTGGAATAGGTAATGACATTGGTGGGATCTAATATTATAAACTTTGAGAAGGGGTGTGGTACCCAACAGGTGCATACATCCGTGTTAAATAATTGTGGTTATTTAAGAGCGAAATAAAGTTTTTTTTCTCCCTTTCTCCTCCCCTATATGTGTGTGTGTGTGTTTACATATGCATAGCTACTATTATTATACTGTCACTAAGTTATTAGGACACGTCTACTTTTTAAGTTGTTTGGTCTTAACTATGTAAAACAATAAATGTTGGTATTCCTTCTGGCTTGAAGCTGCTAGAAGAAATTTATGGGAACACAAATTGTTCTGTGAAGCAAGAAAGTTTGGGAAACTGATGTAAGTTTTTTATTTCTGTGGAACTTAAAAAAAAAAAGCCTTCCTGAATATAATTTAGGATTCTACAATTTTCCCAATCTGTGACTCCATCTGAAAAGCTGAGAATATGAAAATATACTGTTGGGCCTCAGTAAGTGTTCCCACTCACCTCAGCAGCTCTGTTCTTATTTCTTGGATGAACTTTCTGTGGATTGAATTCCTTGGCTTTATCGGACGCCCCACGCATCCCTTTTTGCCTCACCTACAGGATCTAGGGTATATGAGGTAAGGTAGGCAGAAGGAACTCAAAAAAAATCACGTAGTTGTAGTTTTTGGGAAAACTGTAACATTTAGTTAGACAAATGCCTGATCTTTTGGATTTTTGAATTTTGTTTGTCCATGATGAAGTATGTTGACTCTCCTCTAAGCTGTAGCTCTGAGCACTGGGAAAATATTTTTGGAGACTTGCTCTCCACGGACTTCTTGATTACTCGTCCCAGTTTGGCAGCAGGTGCTGACTTTGTACATCAAGTCTAACTTTGGAAAGAGGCAAGGTATGAGTAGATAGAGACAACTACGTAGGTGCTTCTTCATTCTGGAGCGGTTTCTAGATTTTGGGAGCTCTGCATGGGCCTGTGGATGGGGGGTGGCCTGCTTTTGAGAGTACTGTTGGGGTCTGAGCCCTCGTTAAATAGAATTAATATCATTAAAACTCTGCTTGGTCCCCTCACCTGTTTATTTATGAACCGTACAGCAGTTGGTGAATGCTTAGTTTCTACCTGTGATTTTAGGTGGTGAAAGAACAGGTTAGTTGAGATCCAGCCTTCCTCATTTGCTCTCATAAAACTGTGAAACTAGCAAGATGGACATTTAATGTGGATCCTTTGGTGTTTGTATCTCATGTGTGGTACATCTGGGAGCTTCTTAGGGAGACTTGATGACTTCTGACTCTTGGTTTTTCCTTTGATGGAATTGCTTACCTTGTATTTGAAATCTCTATGGACTTAAAAATAAGTCCCTTGAAATCATTTCATTTCTTTTTCATGCCGAGTCACGTAAGAGTATCTCTGGGTAGTACAGAGGGATCACTTTTGATCTACTTGAGTTGACACTGATTTCTGAGAGTCTCAGGAGGAATTTTTTACTTGTGTTTTTCTCTTCTTCAATGAGAGGCAGTTATGTGATTCAGGTAATCATATCCACCTGGGGGGCCGCGGGGGCCCAGCTGGGCCATGCATCTGGGTTCCTCTGGGCCAGATTTCCTTTCTGTGTGTGTGGCTGCACTGTTTTCACCCCGGCCTGTGTTTTGAGGGAGGGGGAGGCATCCTATCCCGTGCTGACGGTGCCTGGCACTTGTGTCCCTTAGCTCGCCCAGGGCTGTTCCCTCCACCTGGCCCAGCGGCTCAGTCAGCTGCTCAACCTCCAGCTCCGGAGGATGCCCATCCTGTCCAAGGAGTCTGCTCCCGGTCTCATCATTGCCACTGGTAAGCCCATGACGCTTGTCCCCGCTTCGGGCTCAAACTCTTCAGTGACACGCAGCCAAACACAGAGGGACCACTGACCTCTGCCGTGGCCACAGCTGTTTGTGGTTTCAGACAATTTTTAGTCGCTAAATATGACTCAGAATTTCTGGTGGGGCAAGGTGAGTATCTGGCCTCTTCTGGAAATGAAGTCATCACTCTTCTTGCCTTTTAGGTTCGGTGGGAAAGAACTTGGCAAGCAAGACGAACGTGTATGTTTCTAGCAGCGCTGGAGCCCGGTGGCGAGAGGTCAGCTCCCTACCCCCACCCCCCACCCTCACCCCCCAGTCCCCTTCCCCCCGTCCCCAGCCCCCAGCCCGGGTTCTGGTTTGTCGCAGACCATGGCCGTGCCTCCGCCTCTCAGGCTCTCATGTGGCCCGTGGGGAGGCCAGCCGCGCCAAGTAGGACTATAAAATTAAAGAAAGGGGCCCAGAGCCACACGTGAATGTCAGCCACCCTGATTTCGTGTTCACACCTTGTAATGTGGGCTCATGATGTTGCCAAAAATACTCCTTTGAATCAAAGACAGACTTTCTCTTCCCTCACGACTGTAAGTTTAACTAAATGCTCCGAGAGGACAAAGCTGTGTCTCTCTGCTTAACTTCTTTAGCCCTAGAACCAAGCAGTGCCTGGCGTAGAGGGGGCCCTGTTTAAATATTTGCAGACTTTATCAGCAAATGCCCGTGGGGTCATACTGGGATCTGGCGTGAAACTGGCTGTTTCTTGTATCGTAACGACGTCGAAGTCCGGCCTCTCTTCTGTGGGCTGTGCTGGACAGGCCCTCCCATTTCACTCGGTGCTGTGGAAGAAGGCCATTTTTGCCTTAAGTCTGGAGAGCTGCTTTGGGTCCTTAGGTACTGCTGATACGGGTTCTGAGAGTAGAGCTAGTTGGTAGCCTTGGACATTAGGGAATTGCCAAAGTTGTTTAAAAAAAAAAAAAAGCGCTTTCACCAGCCTCCCGTGACTTAAGAAGGCCAAGGGAGGTATAGCCGGTCCCATTCTGTGGGGTTGCTTTCAGGGCTGCTCTGCTGTATATGCGGGGAGCCACCAGGAGGACTCAACAGATCACAGGATAAGAATTTAATTGAGCACCTTCTGTAGGCAGAGTGTGACGGCGGGAGGGATGTTCTCAGAAGAGCCAGCCAACCTCATGGTGCTTCTTCCTTTTCTTTTCTTTCTTTCCTTCTTTTTTTTTTTTTTTTTTTTTTAAGGATTTTTAAATTTATTTATTTGTCAGAGAGAGAGAGAGCACAAGCAGGGGGAGCGGCAGGCAGAGGGAGAAGCAGGCTCCCCCCTGAGCAAAGAGCTTGACACGGGGCTCAATCCCAGGACCCTGCGATTTTGACCTGAGCCGAAGGCAGCCGACTGAGCCACCCAGGTGTCCCCTCATTGTGTTCCTTTTGGGAACACAATATATACACATTCATATTTAAATATGTACTGTGTAAGGCATTAGTAATACCCAATATTTGTTTGGCTCTGTGAAGTTGACAGGGACCTATCACATACCTTACCTCCTATGAGGTAGGGCCTCCCATCCCTCAGGTTGAGGGATCTGGGACCCAGATATTGTATATATGCCTACATTAGGAACTGGCCAGTGTGGTGAAGAACATAGTTACATATTTGGATGTAAGATGTTGTTAAGGCCCAGTAGTCGAAAAGGGTAAACGGTTTGGGGTTTTGGGAGCATCCTCGCTCTGTCCTCATGGGAAGGATTTAGCAGCTGCTCTCCTCTTCGTTGGAACAGGACATTGCTTTGGAAATTGGGTGTTTTCTCCTCAGGGACCAGGCTGTGGTTTCTTTGGACCTTTGATGTTGTTGTAATCTAGGATTTGAACATCTGCAAGCGATTTCGTTCTGGGGAGAAAGCAGAGTCTTGTTCCTTCTCCAGGGAAGTGGGATCGTCTGGCTGGTGCTGGGGCGGCTGTCCGTGCCTCCTGCCAGGCCTGCGTCACGCCTGCCAAGCAGCCATTGAACAAGGGAACTTATGTTTGGAAAGAGCAGAGTGCTAAGTAGGGGAGGAGGAGGAGATTGAGGCGGTGTCTGTGTGAGTGGGCATCTCAGGCCCCTTGGGCAGCAGTGTTCACGTGAGAGGGACAGCCTGGGGCATGAGGGGCAAAGGTGGGGGAAGGGTGAGGTAGGATGCGGTGCACAGAGGCCGTTTAGGAAATCGGTGACTAGAGTACTTGTTCCCTTTCCACTACTACTGAGCTGGGCACATTCTCCGATCCTGAGTTCCTTTTCTGCGCTTTTCTTCTTTGATAACTTTATGGAGGCAGCTGCGTATTTCAGGTGTATGCTTTCATCAGAATTGGTCACCATCGCTACACCGTCACCAGTGCCACAATGAGGACAACAAGTATTTCCGTCACTCCCCAAAACGTCTTTGTTCCCCCTTGTAATCCATCCTTCTCTTTACTCCGCCCTTGCCAGATGATTGGTTCACATTTTCTAGAATTTTAGATAAATGGACTCATACTATGCTGTCGTTTTGCCTGCCTTCTGACACTCATCATGATGATTTTGAGGTCCATTGGTGTCGTTTCATGTATCAGTGGTTCTTTCCCATTTTGTTGTTGATTAGTATCCCGTTGTAGGGATATTCCCCAATTTGTTTATCCATTTATCTGTTGGTGGACATGACAGTTTTTGCTGGTAATAGGTAGAGCTATTATAAACAATTATATGCCTTTTTTATGTCTATATTCCTATGTCTTTTGGGTAGATACCGCAAAATGGAATGACTGGACAGCTTGGTATCTATGTTTAACTATTTTTTTAAGGAATGACCAAATTGTTTTCCAAAGGGGAGGTATCACTTTACATTCCCACCAGCGTTGTCTGGGACTTCTAATCGCCTCGGGTCCACACCGGCACTTGGTATGGTCAGTCTTTTTAATTTTAGATATTTTAATGAGTATACAGTGGTATCTCATTATGGTTTTGACTGGCATTTCCTCCTTGGTGACTAATGACGTTGAGCTTCTGCTCATGTGCCCATTGCCATTCGTGAAGTGTCTGTTCAAATCTTGTACTTATTTTTAAAAATGGAGTTGTTTACCTTCTTATTGAGCTGTAAGAGGTTTTTTGAAAAATGTTTTCTGAAGTTAAGTCTTTTGTTTGATATATGTGTCATGAATATCTTCCCTAGTCTGTGGCTTGCTTTTTAAAAAATTTTCTTAATGGTGTCTTTCAAAGAGGGAATATCTTAAATTTTGCTGAAGTCTGATTGATCAGGATTTTTCTTCTGTGTTTTATGCTATTTGTTGTTCTAAGAAACGTTTATCTCTCTCAAGGTTGTAAAGATTTACCCCTAAATTTCATAGTGTAAGGCTCTAGTTTAGCTTTGTGATCCATTTTGAGTTAATTTTTACGTTTGGTATTCATTTTTCCATATGGAGATTCAACGATCCAGCCCTACTTACTAAGACTCCCCACCCCCTTGCATTGACTTTGTGCCTGTTTGAAAATAAATCGGTCATCCATGCATGGGTCTATTTCAGGACTTTTTAGACTTTCTGATCTGCTCCATTCATCTATATGTCTGTCTTTTCACCTGTACCAAACTGTCTTGATTATGAGAAACCTAATAGTAAGTGTTGGGATCCAGTAGGTAAGTCTTCCAACTTTGCTCTTTTTATTTTTTTAAAAAACCATTTATTTAATTTATTTATTGTAGAGGGAGAGAGACATCGAGGGAGTGACAGTGAGCAAGGGGTGGGGGGTTTGGGGAGGGGCAGAGAGAGAGTCCAGGGAGACTATAAGCTAAACCGAGTCCAACCTGAGGCCTGATCTCATGAACCTGAGATATATCTGAGCCAAAACCAAGAGTCGTTCACTTACCTGACGAGCCACCCAGGCGCCCTCTCAACTTTGTTCTTAAAAATTTCTTTCACTGTTCTATATCCTTTGTATTTCCACAACATTTTAGAACCTGCTGGTCAATTTCTACAAAACCTGCTGGGATTTTGACTGGGATTGCATTGAATATTTATATCAGTTTGGGAAAAATTGACATCTTAGCGCTACCGAATCTTCTGATCCATGAATGTATGTTTCTTCATTTTTAAAAATTTTTATTAACATTTATTTTTTCCATAACCCAGCGACCCTATGCATCCCCCTCACCCCCCAGCAACTCTCAGTTTGTTTCCTGATAGTCTCTTATGGTTTGTCTCCCTCCCCAGTCCCATCTTATTTCATTTATTTCCCTCCCTATCCCTCACGACCCCCCGCCCTGCCTCTCAAATTCCTCATATCGGAGAAATCATATGATAATTGTCCTCTGATTGTCTTCATTTCTTTTTAAATCTCACTGAGCGATGTTTTTTAGATTTCAATCTGGAGGCCTTGTATATATCATTTGCTAGTTTTGTTTTTTTAAGATTTTATTTATTTATTTGACAGAGGGAAACATAGCTAGAGAGGGAACACAAGCGGGGAGAGTGAGAGAGGGAGAAGCAGGCTTCCCGCCGAGCAGGGGGCCTGATACGGGGCTCGATCCCGGGTCTCCGGGATCATGACCTGAGCCGAAGGCAGTCGCTTAACCAACTGAGCCACCTGGGTGCCCCTCATTTGTTAGTTTTATTTCTAGGTATTTAAAAAAATTTTGGTATTATTGTAAACGCAGTTCTTTTCAAGTCTACTTTCCGGTTTTTGCTATAGGATATAAAAATACAGTTGATTTTTATCAATGAACTTGTATTCTGCAGCCTTGCTGAAATAGTTTTGTAGTGTTAGTAGTTGTTTTATAGATTCTATATGAGATCATATCATCTGCAAATAGGGACCTGTTTTATTTTTTCTTTTCTGATCTTCATGTCTTTTATCCTTTTCCCTTTCTTCCTTTTCTTCCCTTCCCTAATACGCAATAATATAACAATATGTAATACGGTGCATTATTTTTTTAAAAAACCCTCTTTTCCTTTACTCTCAGAATACTTTTGATACCAAATGCTGAGGGAGGTTCCCCTCACAGTGAGCAGTTCTCCAGTTCTCTGGACCCCAACCGGATGTCCTGTATTTCATTCATGACACCAGCAAGCTGGCATTGGTACAGACCCCACAGGAGGGGCTCAGTCTCACAAGACTGCCCCACGCCCCCCCACTTCACACACTCATTGCAAGTTCCCGGTCGTCACCCTTACTTCTGACTGACCAGCTTATAAATAGGGTGCTCCCATGACACCCCCCCCCTTCTTGGGTTCCAGAATTTGCTGGAGTGGCCGACAGAACTCCAGGAAGTATTTGCTTATTATAAAGGATATTACAAAGGCTGTACCTGGATGGAGAAGTACACGGGTCAAGGTCTGGAAGCATCCTAAGCACAGGAGTGTCTGTCCCCATAGTGTTGCAATGTGCCAGCCTCCCACCATGTGGATGTGTTGGCCAACCTAGGAGCTCTTTGAACCTTGCAGGTTAGGGATTTTTTTTTTTTTTAATGGAGGCTTCATCACAAAGGCATTATTGATTATTAACTCCCTCTCCAGCCCCTGTCCTTTCCTGAGGGATGAGGCAGGGTTGGAAGTTTCAAGCCTCTAATCATACTTTGTCTTTCTGGTGGCCAGTCTCTGTACTGTCCAGGAGCCCACCAAGAGTTGCCTCATTGTAACCAAAGACTCTACTATCTTCTTGGAAGTTCTCAGCGATATAAGCGATTCTATGTAAGACCCACATCAACCCTATCAGTCAGGAGATGGTGCAAGGGTTTTTAGGAGCTTTGACCAGGAGCTGGGACCAAGGACCAAAATACATATTTCTTCTCATAACATACTATCACATAGGTGATATGGTATGTTACATTGATTCTTGACAGTTATATGAATCTTGAATTACTGGGACAAACCCTATTTAATTATGATATATTATCTTTTTTTTTTTTAAGATTTTATTTATTTGACAGAAACACAGCTAGAGAGGGAACACAGCAGGGGGCGTAAGAGAGGGAGCAGCAGGCTTCCCACCGGGCAGGGAGCCCGATGTGGGACTCGATCCCGGGTCTCCGGGATCATGATCTGAGCCAAAGGCAGTCGCTTAACCAACTGAGCCACCCAGGCACCCCTATATTATCGTTTCTGTACAACATTAGGTTTGAGTGGCTGATAGTTTATTAAAGATTTTTACATTATTCATGAGAGATATTGGTCTATTTTTTTGTTTGCTTTTGTGGGTGGGGATGATATCTTTTCCAAGTTTTGGTGTTAGGTTTGGGCTGGTATCATCAAACAAGTTGAACAGTGATTCCTCTTTCATGTAAAAATGGGGTGATTTTTCATTCTTGAATAACTCACCGATGAAACTGTCCAAACCTGGAGTCTTCTTTTTGGGAATGTTTTGGTTAGAAATTCAGTTTCTCTGACTGCTAGGGAGCTGCTTAGATTTTTCTACTGCTTGGGTCAGTTTTGGTGAGTTTCATCAGAGACACTGAATTTGTTGGCTTAAAATGACTCAGGTTCTTTTCTTTCTTTTTTTTTTTTTTAATGTCTCTAGTGTCTGTGGTGCTCACCTGTTTTCATTCCTGATATGGGGGATGTGTGGGGTTTTTCCTGTTTTGCTTAATAGTTTAGTTAGTGGTTTGTCAAAGTTATGGGTCTTTTCAAACAATATGCTTTTGGTTTTGTCTCTCTGATTTGTGCTCTGTTTTGTCGATTTTTTTCTCTTTAGCATTATCTTTTCCCTTCTTTGGATTTAATTTGCTTTTCTATTTTAAGATTATTTATTTATTTATTTGCCAGAGAGATCACAAGTAGGCAGAGAGGAAGGCAGAGAGAGAGGAGGAAGCAGGCTACCCGCTGAGCAGAGAGCCTGATGCGGGCCTCTATCCCAGGACCCTGAGATCATGATCTGTGCCGAAGGCAGAGGCTTTAACCCACTAACTTTAGATCATTGATTTAGATGCCCCCTCCCCCAATATAAGCATTGAAAGCTGTTAAGTTTTCCTCTAAATCCTGCTTTGGCTATTGTCACAAATTTAGAGATGTTGTATTTTTTATTGTCATTCAGTTCAGAATATTTCTTGGAGTTGAGATGTAATTCACATACCATAAAATTCATCACTACTCTCTAATTCCAGAACGTTTTTATTATTTCAAAATGTCACTTTTGCTTTTTGTCTCTGATAAGTTATTTAGAAAAGGGTTGTTTAGTTTTCAGGTATTTGAAATTTCCTAAATATCTTACTATGTCTGATTTCTGACTCAAATTGCCTTGTAGTCAGAGAATACACTTTGTGTGATTTTGATCCCTTTAAATTTATTAGGACTTGCTTTGGGATCCAATATGGGGCCCATCTTGAATATATCATACGCATTAGGAAGGAACATATATTCTGCTGTCGTCAGATGTTACTTACATGAAGGTGTTATTTACGTGAAAGTGGATGATACCCTGATGTTCAGATCTTCTGTGTTCTTACTGACTTTATTATGTTTTTTGACTAGTTTTAGTAATTGCTAAGAGAATGGTGGTAAAATCTCCAACTATGGAATTGCCAAGTTTTTCTTTAAATCCTGCAATTTTAACTTTATGTATTTTTAATTTTATGTATTTTGAGGCTCTGATTTGGTATGTGCATGTTTTAGAACTATCTTTTCTGTTTGTGCCCTGTTTATTGTTCTGAAACAGCCCTCTTTATCTATGGTGATAAACCTTTGTCTTGAAGTCTGTTTTATCTAGTATTGAAATAGTCATTCCAACCTTTTTATGTGTACTGTTTCAGTAGTATATCTTTTACCATCCTTTTACATTCCACTCACTGGTGTCTGTATCTAAGTGTTTCTTCCAGGCAGCATATAGGATGGTCTTGCTTTTTTATTCATTCTGCAAGGCTTTGCTTTTTAACTGACATGCTTATTAGATCATTAACTCTTAACATAATTATTGTTATGGTTGGATTTAGGTCCAAATTTTATGTATGTATGTATGATCTTTATTTTTTATTCCTCTGTTCTTCCTTTACTGATGTTTCTATTTTTAATATATTTCTTCTGTGGTTGCTCTAAGGATTACAACTTGCATATTTCCTCTTTCATATTTTTTTAAAATTAATATTGCTCTTAATATAATATTGTACTTCATGTAAAGTTCAGAAATCTTGCAAGCATGTACGTTCCTTTTCTCTTTCCCTGACCTTTCTATTATTGTTGTCTTATGTATCTCACTGAAGTACATTAAAAAACCTACAAGACAATGTTTTTACTTTCATTTTGCTTTTACATTATTATGTCAGTTTTAAAGAATTTAAGAGAAAGAACGCAATCTTCTATATTTACCCAGATATTTCTCTTACCCTTCCTTCATTCCTGAGAAACCCTGTTTCTCTTCCCCCTGGCAAGTTTTCCCATGGCCTTAAGAAATTCCCTTACATTTTTCTTGAGCAGATCTACTGTACACATCTTCTTGGTTTTCCCTCATTTGAGAATCGATTTCACCTTAATTCTCAGAAGATGTTTGTTGGCTATAGAATTCTAGTTTGATGATGATTTTCTCTCAGTACTTTAAAGATGTGCTACACAGTCATCTTGCCTCTCTGGTTTGTGATGAGAAATCTACAGTTATTTCAGTCATCACCGTCCTACCTGCAATCTGTCATTTTGTTTAAAGGCTTCAAGATCTTTTTCCTTATCTTTGGTTTTCAGCAGTTTTGCTTTGATGTATCTAGGTGTGGTTTTCTTTGTGTTTATCCTGTTTGGGTAGGCTGATCTTGAGTCTATAAATGTAAGTCTATCACCAAATTTGGGAAATTTTCATTTGTTATTTCTTCAAAAAATTTTTTTAAAAATTTTTTCCTGCTCTGGTCCCTTTTTCCTGTTCTTCTTGTCCTCCAATCACATGCATTAGACCTTTTATTATTATTCTCCCAGTCTCTGGGGCTTTTTTCTTTTCATTCTTTTTTGTGTGTTCTTTAGAATTGGTAATTTCTTCTGTTCTATGTTTCTCACTGGGTTCATCGGTTCCTCTGTCATTTCCATTCTGTTGTTGAGCTCATTAGTAAATTTCTTTACTTCACATGTTCTATTTTTCTGTTCTAAAATTCTTTTCTTAAAGAATAGCTTCCACTTCTCTGGGAAGAATTCTTGTCTTTTGTTCGTTTCAAGTGTGTTTTTCCTTACACCATGAGATACAGTTATAATCATTATTTTCAAGTCTTTGGTAATTCCAGCATTTGAACCATCTTGGGGTTAACACCTGTTGATTGCCTTTTCCCTTGGGAATTGGACACGTTTCATTGGTAGGTGTCTATGTTGAGTAATTTTGGGTTGTATCCTGGCCATGTGAATGACAGGCATGGAATACAGTCTACTGGTGGACGTGGATATTTTCATTTTAGTGCATAGTGAATCTGCTTCGATTCAGACCGTCGGTTCCTTCTCGCCTTCTGAGTGTGGCAGTGCCAATCTCCATTGTGTTCACTAAACCTTTGCTCTATGTGTTTCAGTCTTCTCCACACACGTGTGGTTAGGGATTAAGGTGAGGATTGTGTGAGTTCATACACAGAGTTAGAAGGTTTACTTCTCTAGATGCTCCCGTGTGGCATTTCATCCACATTCTCCCCTACCTGCAGAAATGGTTTCTGTGGCCATCCACCTGGGACTGAGGGGTTCCAGAAATGGAACTTTCCCTCAGGGCAAAGCCATACCAGGAAGCCCCAGCCTTGTGGTGGCTCCTAAGGTTTGAAGTCCCTGGTACAGGCTGCCTGATTTTGTTTCCTTTTTGGGTAGCATCCTTGGGTAGCCCTTTTTGTATTTTATTCCTAGTTTCTTTTTGTAATAAGCAGGAAAGATGGGTTGTTGTGGGTTTGTATGCTCGTGGTAGAACTCAAAGTCTGGTTAAATTGTGATCTCTGGCGGGTGAGAGTCAGATCGGGGCTTGACCCCTACTCCTGCTGCATACGGTCAGCCACTGTGCCTGAAACCCTTGTTTCTCCATTGGGGGAAAAATGGGGTTATGAGGAGTCGCAATCCCGTCCACGGTTGTGTGGTGGAAATGAGGGAACAGAGGTGAATGTGCTCTGGAAACTGAAATGTTGTATTCAAATGGTTGGCAACACTGCCTTGTGCCGATGTGCGTGTCTTTGTGTGTATGTGTGCCCGTGTGGTGTGCGTGGTTTCTGCCCGGTCACCCCAGAGTGGTGGCATCAGCACTGGCTTTTCCTCCTCAGGCACTTCCTGGACCTCACTACTATACTTGGGGAGATCACGGCGGCATCATCATGGCCATCGCCCAGGGCACGGAAACCAGGGAGCTGAAGTAAGTGTCTCTGCTGAAGCTCTTTCTCTTAACATCACCCTGCTCTCCCAGAGGTGCAAGTCTGTGAGTACAAGTGGATTGCCTCTCTACAGCCCTGGATTGTTGACAGCAAATTACTGTTGACCTCAGCAAATTATTGAAACTTTCCTTATCTATAGAATAGGGATACCAGTCTGTCCTTCCTATCTCAAGCAGATCTCATAAGGAACAAGGGATAGCATTTTATTGATTCCGGCAAATATAGCTTTATAGAAATAGACATTCGTGATGACTAAAAAAATTAACTAGAGACTTCAACTTGTCTGTCTTTGCTTTGTGTGTGACCTAGAAGGAGTGATGACAAGAAGAGTAAAAATAAATAATAATAATACCTGAGTAATAATTTCAGAATGCATCCTACTTGGTAACCAGTCGACTTTTGCTATTGACACATTTGGTTTGAGGATTTATACCAACATCCCTGGAAGGGACTTTTGGGGTTAACTGCTTCATTTTACAAATGAGAAAACTGAGACTTAGCAAGGTCAGGGAACCTGCCAGGGATGCCCCCCGTCTGTTAGTGATGTTAAATCACATTCTGTACTCTTTGCACATGTATCGCTCTGAAAAGCAAAAACATCGAGAGTCTGTAACCTCTGCTTGCTCAGGTCTCATGTTATCAGCACCAGTTCTTTGATTATTTTTGAATTAGAACCAAAGTTAATTTCGTTAATAGTAGGTCGGGGCAGACAGGCCCTCGCTTCTCCCATATTTGCACTGAACCCACGAGACGTATTCCTAGAGGAGGATGGGGAGGCCTTAGTAATGGTCTTGTTTTATGCAAAGAAAGCCTTCTCTTCCTTTGCTCCTTTTAGAAACAGGGCCAGCAGCAAGAGAGAGGTGGGTGGTTTGAAAAAAGAGATCTTAGCATCTGGTTTCCCCTGTGGTGAATTTGACCTGTGCTGAGTAGGCTAGCTTCAGGCAGAGGGAAGCAAAGCATGACGTCTGCCTGTTCTCGGCCCCTGTGCAGCGCTGGTCAGCTGGTCAGTCTGCCACTGAGGCTAGAGCAGCGCTCTAGGGCACGAGCAGGAAGCAAGTTCTGTTAGTACATGATGCTGTATCCACATTCTCACTGGTATTTGCTCAGAGGAGGACAGTCACAAAGCACTGAAGTGCCCACATCTCTGCTGCCTTTTATTATCTATGCATTACTGTATCAGTTCCCATCCTGCATGTTTAACAAGCATGAATTGTGCTGGGGAGTGCATATGTAAAGAAATAAAGAGGATCTGTCCCCTCCGTTGTCAGGAATCCGTCCTCCAGATGCACAAGTGAACTGTGTGATGGTGGGGACTCGGCTGTGTGAAGATGACAGCAGGGGACACAGCTTGGCTTCCTGGGCAACATACATGTCATTTCTGTCTGTGGCCATCCGATCGGAGAGCCAGTTTCTGAGGTTCCCCGTTTAACTTCTCTGCAGATGGTATTAGCATTCCAAGCCAGCTCCCCTGAAGTAGTTCGCATGATTCTAGTCCTCTGACACCATCTGTCGGTGCATATGGGCTCAGGGAACACAGTGCAGTGTCATTACTGCACTAGCTAGAGCAAAACACGACCGGGAAAATAAATCCCCGTGCCCTCCCGGACGCTTAAAAATGACCACGGGGTTGGTGGGCTTGAGGGATTGTGGGCTCTGTAGCCCCCTTCTAGTTCTGCAGGTTGGTTAGAGGCATCTGTGCATATGGCTCATGTAAAGCCTTTGCAAGTAGGATGACATATTCCGGCCTCCTATCGACAGGTGCATGTGTCCCAAATATCAGCCAGAGCTTGGCCTAAATCTGTGTAGCCACCTGGCATTTACTCAGTAGGTTGCTCTCAGATTTTTCTGCTGCTTCTCCTGCTACTCTTCTTTTGACCTTCGCTGCATGCTAGCAGCTTCATCAAAAGAGAAGCAGGAAATGATCCTGTCGCTAGTTCACAGCCTCAGACCACAGCAGTGACATACCACAAGAGCCGAGCATACCTGGAGGGGGGATTGCTGTTGCTGGGCTAGGGCTTCGGGCCCTTCAGGTCCAGCCTTCTGACCACAGGGATGTCTCTGCTGGAGTCTCACAGCATTTATTGGTGGGCTCATTACTTGGGCATTGATCACATATGGACTTCTTAGTATTAATTACCTTTTCATTATGTGCCTGAATTCTTCAGCTCCTTAGCAAGGTCTTGTGAATAGTATTTCTATTCTGTACAGGCTAGCGGACACTTCGTAAACGTTCGATCCATCAGTAAATAGGTTGTGCACACTTCGTCTTCCAAGATTGCATATTTTGTTTACATTTATAAAACCGAAAGGGGGTGAGGTAGTGTGGCAGGTGCATGGCTGTGAGGGGACCCCTCCCACCGTCCTGCATCAGTGACAATTTCTGGAGCTCAAATAGGAATGGGGGCCCCCATGGATGTGTGCCCCTCTCCAGAGGCACCAGAGCTGGCTCAATCCACCTGCTTCTGTTTTCATACGAGGAAATAAGGTGACTTGTCAGTAGGTAGGGCCCATGCTGGAACTTGAGCGAATCTGTTAGATGTCTTCTCAGGTCAATGACAACAAAAGTTTGTTGAACGCGGATAATGAACCAGACGTTGTTCTGCGTACCGAGTGTGCAAAGGTACGTCAGGCGTCCGGCAGGAGCTGCCCGAGGCTCTGTTATGTTTCTGAGCCAGCTGGAGAGAGAGGCCAGGGGAAGGGCTTATTCTGAAATGGAGTGTTCTGACCCAGAGCCTTAGGGAAGAAAGCCACGCGGGTAACATGAGGAACCCTTGGAAAGAGTGTCAGTGGAGTCAGAGTTTGGAACGTTGCTTAGTGTAAGAGTGAGGTTTTTGTTCTGTTTCATTTTGGTTGTTGTTCCTTTACATTATTCATGTCTTTCTTTCCCTGATTAGCCCAGATAACGAAGAGCTGACTGTTATTTGTCTCGGCTTCTGCCTCGACTCTGCCACTGAGGCTGTTACCTTTGTTATTGCTAATTGAAATCGAGAGCAAGGAGTGGAACGCCTTGTTTTGCTCCTGTATCTACATGTCTGAAATGAGTAAATAAGAACCCGTTCTGGGGATTCACATATTCCTTTGATCAGCACGCTGTCACGGTGAACCTGCTCAGAGAGGCAGGTTTTTCTTGTGTATAATCCCTTGTCCTTCAGAGAAGGGGCTGCTGTGTTCTTGAACTTTGGATCAAAAAAAGAAAAAAAAAAAAAAGGACCCAACCCCAAGTCCGTTGGCTTGATAATGAAAGATGAGATCAGTTTTCATTTCTTCTTGCTAGTTTACCTGCCAGGAAAATGCTGTCCTTGGTAGTTACTGATAATATTTTGGACTTGCCAACAGTCTCCTTCCCCGTGGGAGATTTCCGATTTCATAGGGCTTTCCCCCAGGAGTCCCTAAAAGGTCGTGCAAAGATTATACCCAGCCTCTGTTTTTTTTTTTTCAGGACATGAGTTCTGGAAGCAGCCGCCTGGTTCCAGAACGTGGGAGGTGGCAGTTAACTTGCATGCTTGGGGGCAGCACGTGATGTCACATGATGTCACTGGTGACGTTCAGGGGGATGGTTGCACAGAGCCACCCCCACTGCGACATTTCTGCTCTCACTTGATTTCTTTGGCCTTTGGGGTACAGTGGACCAGGAATTACCACCTTTTAAACTGTGAAGAGACTCAGAGATGGGGTTGAAAAAATACAGTGCCATTCATTTTATCTCCGTTAGCAAATGTTAATTAACACTCACCCTTCTGTGTGCCAGGAAAGGTACCAGAAAAGTGAGTAAGTGGGTTTGTTCCTGACGTGTGGCAGTCCAGTAGGGGAGGCTTGCAAAATCAGGCCAGGAAAACAGAGTAGAATATAAGGTAGAGGGAGCACAGGGGGCTGTGGGAGCACAGAATGAGGGCCCGGAGAAGGAAGGAGGGGGAAGAGGAAGCTTGAGAAAGGTTGGAGTGCCATTTCGGAGTTAGAAAGACCTGGGGCATGAATCAGCATGGAAGGTGTAAGGCTTTTAGTAAGACAGATGCAGATTACAGGGAGCGGGTGGTGAGATGTGGGGATCGAGGTAGGTGTAGGTAGGGGCTGGGAGCTGGAGGACTGTGTGTACTGCATTGGAGATATCACACTTGGCTTTCGAAGTGATAGTGTCCCTTTAGGATCTTCAGTAGGGGAATGACCTGGTTAGAGCTGCATTATAGGGAGAGGGCCCTGGCAAGCTGAGGAGGACAAATGTTAAAGAAGAAAGCCTGGAGGTGAGAACGGAAGCAGGGGGGGTGGAGTGGGGGAGTGGAGAGCTAAGCATTTTGTGGGCAAAGTCTACAGGACTATTCCGCTGTACACTGATCAGACCCCTCCTCGAGGAGCAGGGGAAGGGAGCAGGGCCTCAAGGGCCACTGGATGCCTGTGGATTGGGACAAGTCGGACCGGATTGCTCTGGGCTGTGCACAGGGAGCGGGCCAGCAGGAATCTATACACATCCCATCACCTGCTTGTCCTTCCAGCTCATGCATGCGTTTTCTCTTGACGTCTGCAATGGAAGATTCTCTAATCTTTGCTTGGACAGACTGAGTGATGGGGAGTGGCCAGGCCAGAAGGGGCTTTTGTTTCACTTTGGGACACTTTGTTGATCGTTTCTTCATTGCTTCACTTTGTTTATCTGCTCAGTCCTTTATGAATAAAAGGAATTCATTCCTCTCATCCTTCTCACGTGTCTCCCATTCCGTAGCAAATGGCTCTGCTTCCTTTCCTCCAGTGCCATGGGATCCTGACTTCCACCATCTGGGTGTCCTTTAGGCCTACCTCCCCATGTCAGCGCTTTAACCTGTGGGGCCCAGGTCTGAGCCCAGAAACTGACCCCAACAGCGTACAGGGATTAACACTGATGTGTCTTGGGAGGCTCACTTCCTGCTAGTGAACACCTAAGACTAATCTTACACTTCTGACAGCTTTCTCAACATTTTAGCTTCTACTGAATTACTTCAAAAAAAATTGAGGTATCCATTTACGCACGATGAGGTGCTCAGATTATAAAAGACACCCCTTAACCAGTTCTGGAGGGTGCTTGTCAAGATGCAGAGAACTTTTGTCACCCCAGAAAAGACCTCCGTGCCCCTTCCCAGCCGACGCCACCGCCCCTTCCCCACCCCAGTTAGAGGCAGCTGATGGTATGGTTATGTTTTTGCCACATAGGTTAGTTCTGCCTCTTCCAGAATTTCCTGTTTGTATTTGGCTTCCTTTACTCAGTGTATATTTAAGATTCTATCTCTACCGTAAATTGTATCGGTAGCTCAAGTTCAGTTTAACTACAAAACACAGAGACCCCTTTTTCCTTATGAATTCTGTTAAACACCAGATTTTCTCTATCCTGTGTCTGAGCAGGTAGGTTTTTGAAACAACATGTGAAACTTTATTCTCATTTTTTGCTTCTCCTTTTGATGCGGTGGGAGCGTTTTGAGCCCTGTTTTGGCATTAACTGCATTATCGGTACAATTAGCCTTGTCTGCTTTGCAAATCGGATAGACTGACTGTCCATATTGTTGTTCATATTCTTGACTAAGGCGCTGAGCTGTGTGGGAACCAGAGGTCTCCTTTTGGGTTGAGGTCATACCATATGTCAGTAATCAGCACACTTGGAATCTGTTTCACCAACAGTGAATTTTATCTAGTTGTGTGGCCCACAAAGATCCTTATGAAGAAAGAATGTTTTGTGTTATTGCCCTCTTCTTCCAATCAAGGATTACTGTGAGAAATGGAAAATAGGATTCATTTGTTGTGACTCTTGTGTGAAACCATGTGAGTCTCAGCCCTGACTGGCTTCCTTCTGTTCTAAGATCCCATCAGATCGGCTGTTAACCATTCTTGAAACCACTCTTTCTTCTTTAGGGAAGTAAAGCTATTCTTCCTTCTCTGGACTTTGAGAGGTCTCTGTCTGTTCTCCATGATTCTGTCAGAGATTCTTAGAAGGAACTTTTTTTTTTTTTAAGTCTTTCCTTGCCCTAGAATGTACTTTGTTTTGTGCTTATTTTCTTTTAATGTCCCTGTTTTTCTTTTCCCTGTCTTGTCCACTTTGAAGATCATTCTTCTTGATAAAGATACAACGAAAATAGAAATTGAGTGGTTTTGCCTTTTTTTTCTGTTATTACTGTTTATACCATTGACCATCAGAAGGATGATCCTTTCTAGTTCTTTATAGAATTTTTTGCTAATTCTTTGTAGAATTTACCAGGCAGCCAACCCACCATCCTGGTGACCCACTGATCTACCACTTATTTTTATAATTTGACTCACTTTGAATTTAAGTTATTTGGCCACTGTCTTCACAGATCATTGGCTGACTGTAAGAATTACAGCTTGAATTAACTAGCAGATCACTACTGCTTTTGACACTTTTGCCTTTGGTTATAAGACTCCTTTCTCATCGTGAACACGCTATTTAAAAATCTGAGTTCATCAAGGACCTTTCCGGACAGCCAGCCTCACGGATGTTCTTCCGTTGAGTATCTGTCAACACTTACCTTACTCAGTGCATCTGTGGTTCTATTTTCTATTAAATTACCTTCGCATCCTCTTGAGAGTTTTTGATCATGGGGTTTATGTCTGTATTTTTATCTGGACATTTCGAATTCTCCATTACTGAAGGCTGGGGCTCTGTATGCTTTTTGATGATTCTAGGAGCACAGAGATGACGTGGGTTTGTTTTCTTACAAGGTTCTTGTCATTTTCAGGTCATCAAAACAAGTCCTCCTCTAGGGATCAGAACTTGGTCCAGAGTAGATGATCCCCTAAACTGTTGCCATGGTAATGTGACCTTTCCCTTTCTGAAAATTCTGAAAAAGCATAATTTACTAAATGCACAGTTCGTTTTAGAATGCATGGCTATGCTTTGTCTCATTGGAGCGTCCTCCCAGAGTCCTCTGGGAACTTCTCAAGAAATGGAATGCTTCACTTCCTAAGATTATCTGGGGTTCGAAGAGCTCTTTAATCGAATTAACTAAGCAATGTGCAAATAGATGGACTTCTAGCATCATCACAGAGCAGATAGCTCCCATCCTGTCTGAATAATGGACCAATGCTGCTGGTTCATTTTGCTTTAAGAGTGGTACTCTGCCCTGAGCTCATCACACTGGTACCAGGCAAGTGAACTAGTTCACGTATGCCTACATATGTTTCAAAATTAGCTTCAGCCAGAAGTGTTCCAACCAGAGGAGAATTTGTCCTCTTGGGGAGATCTGTAGAGGAGTCACTTAGTCCTCCCTGACCTTCATTATTTATGTTGCCTTGTAGCCCCGCCCCCCACCTTGAAACTGCAGCCTCTTGCAGAAGTATCCATTTTAGTAATATCAAAGGGGGAAGAAGTATTTGGATCACATGATGTTGTGAAAAGATTTTATGTCAAGCATGAGGATGCTGAGGGAGTCAAATTAAAATCACAAAACTATGGGAAAGGTGAAAGAAAGAAGTTTTGCGTGTCCTTCAGATTTTGTGCAGAACCCAGAGCTGTAGGTGCTAAGGGAACCTCTCACTGAGTGGTTTCTCAGGCCGAGCGTGTCGCCTGCATCCTGGGTGATGAAGCGAGTGTTAGGCTGATTTTCCGCGGTCTTCCTCCTCCCCTTCACTATGGAAGATAATTTAAAATCAGTACAATTCTTTCAGTGCTGATTTTTTCAAGAGCTTGCTTTCTTGTTCTGAGGTAGTCCTCCTTGGAGACTTTTCTCTGCACATATTTTTTTCCTCCAACTTAAAAATCTGTCAGACCACAGGAAAAAGTGGAAGAATTGTGTAAATAACACTCAACATAAGTTCACTCGGAATCAGCGGTTAACATTCTGCCAGCTTGCTTTCCTTCTGTCAGTCATGTGTTCATCCCCTCTTCTTGTCTTTCCATCTGTCTGTCCTTCTTTGCTGAGTCAAGGGAAAGAAAGTTGGAGCCATCGTGCCCCTTCACAGCTAAATCCTAAAAACATGTATCTCCAATAAATAAGGGTATTTTCCTGTGCGATCAGAATGCCCTTATCACACCCAGGAAAATTAACAGCAGCTCAGTCTCCCTTACCCACTGTATTTATGTTTATACACTGACAGCTGCCCCCCTACCTCAATCCAGGGTTCAGTCAAGGTTTACACACCACGTGTGGCTGTTAACACCTCCTTAGTCTCTTTGTAACAAGCCTCCTGCCTTGTTTTGTTGGTTTGTTAAGTCTTTCATGGCCTCGCTTTGGCTTTGGAAGACTCCAGAGCAGCTGCCATGTGGAGTGTTGCCCGTGCTGGATTCATCTGGTTGCACAGAACAGCACACGGGCGATGTGATAGTCACGGTGCTCGTCCAGGAGGCCATAACGTCAGGTTGTCCCATTGTCGGTGATGCTGAGTCTGGCAAAGGCTGTGACTCTGGTCCACTGTGGAATTGCCTTTCCCCCTTGGTAATGAATGATTCATCTGTGGGTTGGTAGTCGTAGACCATGTGAACACCCTGGTCCCCAGCACTCTTTCCACCCAGTGGTTTTAACGTCCCGTGATCATGTTGCCTGGCTCAGTTATTAGTTATGAGAGCGGGGGTGATGGGAAGGTCGTTTTTGTCATGTTATCATTGTTTTCAACATAGATCAGGTATTGTAATATATTGTAATGTAATTGTAATGTAAGAAAAACCCCTCCTTTTCTTCTCTGCCCCATTTAGGATCATTCAGAGACCTTTACCCTATTTTTACTTAGTGCAAAATCTGTTCCCATCATTTTTCTTTGTATGTTCAAATTGTCCCAAACTGACCAGCAGGAGATCTGTGGAGCTGCGGGCTCTGTCCTTCTGCACTGACCACATTAGTCCGTGAGCACCTTCTTGCTTTCTGGCACAACCCTGAATATTCCCTGCTTTAGCCATTTCTCCCGGGAGTCCTGGCTCCCATCCCTAGTGAGTGTTATCTGGAAACCAAGCCTTTGCCCTGGAGACTTTAACCACAAGGATCCTCTTCCTGATCTGTGGACAGGTATAGCACCAACGAAGGGGAGACCTGGAAAACGTTCGTCTTCTCCGAGAGGCCAGTGTTTGTGTATGGGCTCCTCACGGAACCTGGCGAGAAGAGCACTGTCTTCACCATCTTTGGCTCCAACAAAGAGAATGTCCACAACTGGCTGATCCTCCAGGTTAATGCCACGGATGCCTTGGGTAAGCCGCTGCCTCCTTGGCCCTTTTCGTGGACACATATACTGACTGGAGCATCAGCTTAGGTCCTCCGTACCTCGCAGCTGGTAGCTGGGCAGGGAGGTGCGTGGTTTACCATTTCTCAGCCTCCTTCTCTGTACCTTCCAAGTACTGACAGCAAATTGTCTATTGCTTTCTCTCAGATCACTGCTTCCTGGCGTGCGCTCCCTGCCTTCCCCGCTGTGCCGGACTCGGGTGCTCGGGGGCCAGGGGGCTGGGGAGAATGGGAAAGCCGGTGTGCGCGGGTCTCCTTCAAAGGCTTCCTGCTGCGTTTCCTTTTCCCCAGGGGTTCCCTGCACAGAGAATGACTACAAGCTCTGGTCGCCATCTGATGAGCGGGGCAACGAGTGTTTGCTGGGACACAAGACCGTTTTTAAGCGGAGGACTCCCCACGCCACGTGCTTTAATGGAGAGGACTTTGACCGGCCAGTGATCGTGTCCAACTGCTCGTGCACGCGAGAGGACTATGAATGGTTGGTGGCTCTTCGGTGCCCCGGGCCTGGGTTGTGTCTTCCTCAGCCGGCAGTGTGACCCACAAGGCCAGGGCATGGCCCCTTCCCCTGAGCAAAAGATCATAGGAAGTCAGGATTTTTTAAGCATCTTTTTGTGCTAGCCACTTCCTACCTAGTTTATTCTGTTCTTTCTTAGAGCTACGAAATGAGGGAGAGGTGTCATACCCCAGGGAAGCTGCAGTGGCTGATTTAGGAAGAGATCGCCCTGGGATTTATTTCTGTGAGGGCACCCTCAAGTTCCATTCTAGGTCACTCCTTTTCCTTAGCGCTATTCTACAGAAACGAGGGGATGTCGGTACATATGTGTTTATATCTCCCCTCGTCCTGAAGTGGAGTACCCAGAGCACAGTTGAGAAAGGGGAAAGCAGAAGAAGCCACAGGTGCACAAATAATGTCAGAGAGGGAAAGCTGGACACGCCTTGGAGGAGGAATGGGTATTTTCTTTTTTTTTTTTTTTAAAGATTTTGTTTATTTATTTCACAGAGAGAGATCACAAGTAGGCAGAGAGAGAGGAGGAAGCAGGCTCCCTGCTGAGCAGAGAGCCCAATGTGGGCCTCGATCCCAGGACCCCGAGATCATAACATGAGCCGAAGGCAGAGGCTTTAACCCACTGAGCCACCCAGGCACCCGGAATGAGTGTTTTTATTGTAGTTATTGGCAGGAAGGAGGAGACTGATGTGCTGCCGGCAAATCAGGGCTTTCAGGGGGCTGCACTGTTTGAGTTGGGCCTTAAGGAAGCATGTGGATCTGTGAATGGGAGCAGGGTGAGATGTGGCTGCCGTGGGGAGGGGCAGAGGCAGGGAAGTCATTGGCGGTTTGGCTAGGGCGCCTCGGAGCATAAAGTGAGGTCAGTGCGGGGAGCTGAGGCTGATCGGGAGGGTGGAGGTGGAAAGGGTACAGGCCTTATTCTGTAAGCAGCCAGGGGTCTTTGAAGGTTTTTGAGGGGAGTCAATGATCAGAACAGAGCTGAGCTTTAGAAGGGGATTCTAGCTGGAAAGCACATAGGGTCTCGGAGCCCTGAGGCAGGCCTTTGGGTCTGGAATCCTGCATGAAATCACCCCAGGTGAGGCAGGGCCCTCCATAGAGCCTGGGTATCAAACTAAGCCCGTAACTCATTTCTCAGTAGTTGCCGAGGAGCACAGAAACCAAAGTTTGCTTTGGGAAAGCCACCTTATCTTGACAAGAGCCAGTAGCCTCTGAATATGTCCTAGTCCAGGGGTCGAACCAGGGCCTCGGCATAAATGGGCTTTGCAGACCGTCTGGTCTCTGTGGGCAGCTCCGCGACTGCTCTTGGTAGCATGGAGGCAGCCATAGGTGGCCAGTGGGGGCATGGCTGTGGCCCCGGAAAGCCTTCTTTGCAAGAACAGCCAACCAGGTTTAGCCAGCTCCGGCCCAGACCAAGGCTTCCTCCACCTGAGTGTGCATGTGCCGCACCTGGGATCTTGTGAAAATGCCACCCTGAGGTCATGACCTGAGCCAAAGGCAGATGCTTAACCGACTGAGCCACCCAGGCACCCCCGTTTCCTAATCCCGCTTAAGAAAGACTAGGCAGACCAGAGTCTTTGGGTAGGGAGTTGGATCCAGCTAAAAAATTTAATATTATTTTGTTTTTTTGGTAATAATGGTTTATATTGTTTTTGTCTTATTTTTGGAATATGATTGTGGTTTTCCAATCTTGGTTCAGACGTAAAGTTTCTTTTGAAAAAGTGTTAATGTAAAAAGGTGAGTGTTCTTTAAAGGGATGGATTAAGTCACTTATATGAAAGCAGTGGGCGCTCTGGGAGAGGTCACAAGGGTCACTACCGACATGCCCCCCGTATATGAACCAATGGCCCTAACGAACCCCAATTGCTTTTCTAGTGACTTTGGCTTCAAGATGAGTGAAGATTTGTCCTTAGAGGTTTGTGTTCCGGATCTGGAGTTTCCTGGGAAATCCTTCTCTCCTCCTGTGCCTTGTCCTGTGGGCTCTACTTACAGGAGAACAAGAGGGTACGTCTCAAAACAGTCATCTTGGCCGGGGACACAAGGGGTCTACGCTGGGTTTGAGAGCAGAGAGGGCCACCTGGGTTCCTTTTATATTCCCACGTGCTTGGTTGCAGGTCTCAGGGAGCTTGGGCAATATTTAGAGTTAGGATATTTACAAACTCTTCTACCCTCAGCAAGAAAAATGCAAATCTGTGAGCTTCTCTACAGCTCTGTGTTAAGGCATAAACTTCAGCAAGGATGCATCTTCATGGGAGTTTGTTGGAGAGATATGTACACTCTTGCCTAGGGCAGCTTCCCAGCTGTGTGGGCCGTCTAATGTAACTCTAAGCGGGACCAATTCAGAATGATTACACGTCGTCGTGTCCTATAGGGAAATGAATAGATGGATGCTATTGTCCATGGATAGGAAATGTATTTCTAGTTATGGAGACTTGAGGACTATCACTGGTTGTGTCTGACCTCTTGCTCTTGGGGTGGGGGGGTGACAGCTATCGGAAGATTTCTGGGGACACTTGTAGTGGAGGAGACGTTGAAACTCGACTGGAAGGAGAACTGGTCCCATGTCCCCTGGCAGGTAAGAGGTGGTCTCTTGCCTTTGAGTTCTTTTTTTTTTTTTTAAAGATTTTATGTATTCATTTGACAGAGAGAGAGATGTGGGCCTCGATCCCAGGACCCTGAGATCATGACCCGAGCTGAAGGCAGAGGCTTTAACCCGCTGAGCCACCCAGGCGCCCATTTGCCTTTGAGTTCTTGAGAGTCTCACTATAGCATCATCACAATCTCACACAGGTCTAGTTTTATGGCTCCTCTAACTTAGTGGAGGGAAGACATGGAAATTACCAGCATCACGGAGCTCCCATATTCCCGTAATCCCCAAACCAGATTTATTATGACTTTATTCTTTTGTAGGAATAGAAAGTATTTTTTGAGGGAAAACCCCTTTGTTCTTTGAAAAGTGTTTCTTCTTCATCTCTTGTATCCTGGGGGGCTTTGGTGTGTTCCTCCACCCTTTTGTCAGAGTTGAATAGAAAGAGACTTGCAGCTTTCAGGGAAGTAGCCACGTGGTCTATTTTAATTTTTATAGTAATAAGTATAATGACTACTTTAATGGCATTTCACACATTTTAATGTGCTTTTCCACGTGTTGTTGTTTTAATCCTTATCACGACTTAGTGGAGCAGATCTTGTCCTAAGCTCTGTTAAAAAATAATAATAATAAAATAAAGAACCATATTCAGAGGAGAGGGTTAATCCACCTGTTTAAGGTCACGCACCTGGTAAGTGGCAGAGCTCAGAGTCTCCAGCCTCATGCTCTTCCTCGGATATCACTTACGTCGCAAATGAGTGTCATTTCCATCACTTCAGCGGTCATTATGCATGATCATTAGGAAACACTTCCCTGGAGTGAGAACGCATGCTGTAAAGGGAGAGTGTGGGCCGAACACACGCTAAGCTGAGCGAGTGGTGATCTGTAGTCTGATCTCGAAACGATGATACCCTTGCCAGTAGTTAAATCTCTTAGCACCTTTTCTTTCCCGCTCTGTTTCTAGTACTTACTCGTGCAGAGCTTCCTTATTCCCTTTGAGCCCTTCCTCCTGCTCTGACCTCCCACTGAAGGGGAATGGTCGGGGCACGCTTGCATCCATGGTGGTGGTGGTGTTGGAGGGATCAGCCCTCAGCGCCCGCTGGATTGCGAGAAGCGCGCGGTCCTCCGCTAGCCGGGCAGTGCGCCTCCCTCGTTCGCTCGCAGCTTGCCAGCATGCCCCGGTGTTTTTCATGCTAAGCTCATTAGTCCTTTAATTTAATCTTCCATCATTACCAGAGTAATTAACATCTCTCGCCGTGGAGACTTCAAAAGAACATGGCTTCAGCAGATTCCTGCAAATGAGCAGATAATATTCAAATACGCTCCTCACAAGAGAGCTGTTATTGATGAGGGTTTGGGTGAGTAGGGTTTGAGTGATTGCTCTTAAGGACTGGAGTACATGCTTTTGTAATAAACATTTCTGGAGATAATTCAGTGAGGAGCAAAACAGTTTGTTTGAAACCTTCTAAACTGGTAGGAGAGCTATTTTCTGAGAGGAGGAAAAATAGAACAGGGAATAAGATAGAAAAATAACACATTTGCCATGTAAGACCACCTCCTAAATGTTAAAAAAAAAAAAAAATACGTGGCACAGAAGGCAAGGGTATCCCATGAAAGGAAAGAAAGTTTTCCTAGAGCTGATGGGAACTAAAGTATCTTTGCAAAGAGGACGTTGTTGGGCATCCAGAAGGATTTTTAAAAGTGAAATCATCCTTCTTCGTTTATGATTACTATAATAACACAGATGTCCAGGTGGTGCTCAGGGGTGGCTGGGCTTGGCCAAGAATTCTGTTCATCTCCTAAGTTAAGTTTTGAACATGGAAATGCACAGTGTTCCTCGGTACCTAATCCTAAGGCAAGACTTTGTTGACCTAGGCTGTGCTGTAAAGACATCAGTTGTTTAGAAGAAGAACCGAAGCCACAGAATGGGGTATTGGGACATTAGAGATGTGGGCTGGGAGGCTGAGTGCTGTGAGGACAACCTCCGTGGCTCTCCATGGCAGCTTCGACGAGATTTCTGTGTCCTTCACAGTCTCGGCAGGTTTCATTGTAGCGATCCCCTTCCCTGGGAAGTATGGTGGGAAGCCTTTACTTAAAACCCAGAAGAAGAGATCGGTTACCATGTGGTGGAGGCCTAGATACTTTTGAAGTGCACTGAGACCACAGGAAAAGAAGGCAAACAGACCTTTATTAAAAATTGTAGGTCGATTTATCTTTGGGGTGCATTATCTGTGTGAGAGCCCTTGTAAAGCAGGTAGCTAGAGTGTGTGAACTCCCTGAATGAAGGCAATGAGGGAGCAAGAGAGAAACGGTCACCGTGCAGGTGTGCGGCGGAGGGTTTCAGGTCCCATATGCAGCCTTCCGTCAAAGTAGTCGCCTTAGACTTGGATGTAGGTGTGTCACACATTTCCGTCACCATGGAGACAGAGTGCCGAACAGGAGTGTTTTCCGTGCTGCTCCCTGAAGTAGGAGAGAGGGAGCACGACATCTCCCAGTTACTCGTGTGACACAAATATGTCTTCTTAAGGCCTCAGGGCTGCTATTTCTGCATCTTAAAAAAACAACGGTGCCAGCCTCTGCATCGCGAGAGGCAGGCTTGTTTAGGGGCTGAAACACAGACTCTGGATCCAGACTGCCCGAGTTCAGGCCTCGGTCCTGCCACTTACTAGTTGTGTGACCACGAGTGTGTGAACCTCTCTCCTGTCCGTTTCCTCATTTGTAAAATTGAGTTCATAGTGGTCCTTCCAGATGCGGTTGTTACCCCGTGAAACAATACCTCGTGCGTAATACGGACGCTTGTGTTTGTTCAGAAGAAATAGAACGTTTGAGATGATTACGTTGGAAACATTTTTTAAGTATTCGGGAACAAAGGTATTATTACTGCGTTGAAACTGTAGTAGGTTGATGTAATTGCTGTATGTCATTGTGAATAATGTTGGGTGCGTGAGCAGACAGATTAGCTCCAAGTCTCAGTGACGAAGGGTCTCTCCTCAACATGATTACGGTACCATGTGATACAGTCGTGACGAGGGAGAACATGCTGAGTGGGGTAATTATTTTGTCATGTGCGACTCTAAAGACTTCTGGGCCGACCTCAGAAGCATGGGTATTGGAGCATGACTGGGGCCTCTAGATTAAAACAAAACAAAAACCCAACCCTCCCCCCAAATATAACAACTAAGACAGTTTGTAGAGGAGAAAACAGATTTATAGGAGGTGAAATAACTTGCCCCTCAAGATGGAAATGGGATTCCGTTTCATACCTTCTAAATCTTGATTCCTGTGTTCTCCCACTTGATCTGCGCCATGTGTCCATGGCTCTGAGGTTTATGTGTGAGCAGAAAAGACACCAGTCAGACGTGTTAGGACCTTGTCAGTGACCCCCATGTCTACCTTGTCTGTGTCTGTGCAGAGGAGAACGAATTTATCC
Source organism: Spilogale gracilis (assembly GCA_004023965.1). NCBI lineage: Eukaryota > Metazoa > Chordata > Mammalia > Carnivora > Mephitidae > Spilogale > Spilogale gracilis. Next base: position 128,661 of record PITA01002560.1, on the reverse strand, counting down.
TGTACGCCATGCGCAAGTCCATCCACCGCTATGACCTGGCCTCGGGAGCCACCGAGCAGCTGCCTCTCTCCGGGCTGCGGGCTGCGGTGGCCCTGGACTTCGACTATGAGCACAACTGCTTGTATTGGTCTGATCTGGCCTTGGACACCATCCAGGTACGTCAACCCTCGGTTGGCTCGTGGGGGCCGTGCCTTGTGACCGCCCAGTCCCAGTAAGCTTCCTTCAGGATGGCCAAAGGAAATAGGTATTAGAGGTTTTAAGTTGTGACTCCTCTAACGGCTAACAGATGAAACTTTGCATTCTTGTGTTTTGGTATTTTCTTGCCCTGCCTACCTCTGTCCTTGTAGGAAAGACGAAGGGAGCCCCAGCTCTGCCATCTTGCTTTTCTTGCTAGGAAAATTTGAGGACTAGGAGTGTAGGATAATTTGTCACTGTCGCACCAGCTGCCTCTGAGGCATCCTCCTTCCCGAGCCATGACATGGGAACGCTTGACTATCTGCCATTCACGTAATCACTCACTTCAGCTGTTCTCAACACAGGCAAGAACCAGGAAGTGAGCTATGAAGATCCCCGCACGGGCCAGATGGTTAGCCATAGGCTCAAGCCCATGCATTTTAAAGAACTGTTTGATCTGTATTCATTGCCTATTTAATCCTTCACAGAGAAGCAATTCCAACGTTTTATCTGGACCTCCAACCCAGCAGACATTTCACAGTGCTCCGGTTTTTGAGGGGCTGGGACCGGGGGACGCTGGCAACCGGGCAGTGTAGCTTGTCCCAGCCACAGTGCCCGACCGCCAGGAGCCTCCCAAGGGAGGAGAGCCTAGAAGAGCAGACACAGGAACTTAAAAATAACAGCAGTCTGGTTTCATTTATTTCAAAAGCAAACAGACTCATGCTTCTCAGTAATCTCCAAACTCATTATTGAGATACAGTGTCCTTCAGTATCCAGTGTTCATAATGATAATGCAGGGTAACGTTAACGATTAAGTTCTGTGTAGCTCTTCTCCTTGAAACAGGAAGCCGTAATACATTCTGGAAAAGCTTTTATTCAAAACCGGCTTCACTCGTGTGGAAAGTTTACTGATAGAAGACATGTCATCCCTTGCCAGTCACGATCAGTGGAGTAGAGGGTTGCCATGCACGGGTTGAGTTGGCATGAGGTCATTCGAGCACTCATGGCTTTTTCTCCTCACCCCACCCCGAACCCCTGTAGCGCCTCTGTCTGAATGGGAGTACAGGACAAGAGGTGATCATCAATTCTGGCCTGGAGACCGTAGAAGCCTTGGCTTTTGAGCCCCTCAGCCAGTTACTCTATTGGGTGGACTCTGGCTTTAAAAAGATCGAGGTATGTATATCCCATGCCGTCCGTGAGTAAGCGAGCGAGGGGGCGGGCAGACCTGGGCTTTGATCGAGGTCTGGCACAGGGGGCGAAGCCAGTGTGCCCCACTTCTGGAAGTTCTTTGAGAATTCCAGAGGATGGACCGGTGGAGCCTCTGGAAAAGGAAGAAAAGGGGGATAGTTCCAGAATTCTTGCTTGTTGTCCTGAGGGTCCCACTTGAGAATATAAAGATGCCTGAACCCATCCAACAGAGATTTCATTAAGATGCCCCGGATGGCTCTGTTTTGACGAGCCGAGGCGTGTGGTGGTAACAATCAGGATAATTATATAACACCATAGCATCAGTATAGTGCTGTGTTATCAGTGCTCTGGCATTGTTGGAGTTGATTAGAGTAATTAAGACAATATCATGATCATGATTATGATTATTGATGACAACAAGCACTCACTTTGTGCCAAGCCTGGTGGGAAGCACTTTGCTTGAATGATTGGATTCAGTTCTCACGAGAGAACCCTGTTAACAGTGTGCTTATTCTCCCACTTTATTTATGTGCCCCTTAGCGACCCGATGCAACGTGAGAGTAAGAAGGGGCCTCTCCAACACCAAAGTCATGGTCTCTTAGGCACACTCACCTCCCGGAAGGCACAGCTGAGGCCCTGGGGCATTGTCTCCAGCCCTCTTTGGACTACGGGGAGACATGGCATGTGGTTTATATGTGGAAAGCTCAGTAGAGGCACAGAGGCACCGTTGGGAGAAGTCGCAAAAACTAAAGCGGCAAAGTCGAGAGCCATACCTGGGTTCAGTCTTCATTCCTGTAGCTTGAGTGACTTGGGCAAGTTTCTCACCCCTCCGAAGCTTCAGTTTCTGCATCTGTTCATTGATCCACCTCATCGTTTGATGGGGGCTCTTTCTTGCATGGTCCCCGCCAGGTGCGCTTCGAGGCTGTGAGGATACAGCAGTAGGCGACACACTCAAGTTCCTGGTCTGAGAGAGAAGAGATGTTAGTGGAGGGAGCAAACTAATGAAGGCCTGCGTCTCTCAGTTGTGTCAGCGATGAGTCCTAGAGAGACTGTCCCACAGGCAGTGTGATTGTGTGACTGCAGGGGGGGGCAACATTATACAAGGTGGGCAGGAAGGCCTTGGAGAAGACGCACAGCGCCTGACACATACTGAGTGGAGCGCTGGTGGTCATTGCTGTTTCCTTCCTTTCTTTAATCGTGTGTGGTCAGCACTTTGCCGGGTGCTGGAGGGATGCTGTAAGGCATACGTGTCTGCACTCTCAGAGCCTACAACACAGGGACCGTTTGTGTGAAATGGTAAGACGAAGAACTGTAGATGCTCGGCAAGGAAGGCACGTCCAAGGAGTTAGCTGAGGAGCTGGGCCTGCAGGGCAGCTGTGCAGGAGAGACATGATTTGATTATGGAGCAGAAGACAGGCTCCCGAGTGGATATGGCGAGAGCAGATGGACAAGGAGGAGCGTGTCAGGCTTAGAGAGCCAAGAGAAGGCCAGCCTCCCTGAAGTTGTAGGGGCCGAAGTGGAGAGAGAGAATATGGGGAAGAGAGAATTAGAAGTCTGTGGAGATTCTTAACTGTAAGGCTAGGACGTTGAATATTTGGTTTGTGGACCGTGTGGAGCCGTTGGTGATTTTGGAACATGAAGCAACGTACAGTGGGTTCAGTAAATACATACTGAGTCCTTTGTGCCGATCTCACGTCCCCAGAACCGGGGCACAGGCAGCAGCGCTGTGGTCAGACCCGTCTCATGAGCCTGAGGAGGGAACAGCTCATTGTGACCGGAAGTTAGGGCAGGCTTCCCAGGTGAGCCTGCAGGGGAATCAGGCCAGAGAGGCTCGTGTCCAGAGACGGCAGCCCAGCAGGGAACTGTGAGGTGGGCTTTCAAGAAGCTCAGATGCACTTGGCCTCCTCTCTGGCCCCTCCCCCCTCCTTTTTTTTGTCAGGTAGCCAATCCAGATGGTGACTTCCGACTCACGATCGTCAATGCCTCTGTGCTCGACCGGCCCAGGGCTCTGGTCCTCCTGCCCCAGGACGGGTAAGCGTGGCCCCAGAGGAAATCAGGCTGTGGCTTGTTTCGGATCGCAGTTGAAATGATCTCTTGACTTAAAACTAGAGCACAGTCATCTTGTCAGGTAACTCCTTTCCCTTTTTGATAGCAAGCATCCGAGTCGCCACATCCAGATGTCTCACACCTGTGGGGTGTTTCTTCTATGAAAGGGTATTATTAAAAGTCTCTCCATAGACATAGCATAGTCGGGCCTGGTCGGTTAGTGGAAGGATTTTTTATCTTGAGTTTGGTGCATGATGCTAACATATGATCCCTTCCCCACCCCCCACCCCCAGCTTGGGTGGGTTTTCTTAACTAGCAATTTGTATGCACCTGGGAAATGCAAAAGTGCTTTTTTTATTTCTTAACTGAAGAAAACATAGTTAAAAAGAAAATTCCGAATTAGGCTTTCTGTCCTTCTAGTATTTATGATCGAGAATTAGGTCTATTTTTTAAAAGAAAAAATATATATGTACTTCATTAAAAATATCAAGAGAACAGAAGTTGATGAAATGAAAAAATATTTGTTTCCTCCTTTTTCACTCTTAACCCTTCTCCCTCACACTTCCTGGGGTAATCATGGTTAGTGGTTTCTTGTGTATCATTCAGAATTCTTTTTTACCGATGTGCAAGTACATAGCCTTAAGACACACACACACACACACACTCATCCATCAAATAGAATTGTAGATGTTGACTGTTCTGCATGTTTTCAAAACATTTAGCATGGGTTAAAGATGATCTTTTCATGTGAGCACACCTGGAAACACGGAGATTTTCAGGCACCAAAATATCCTTTTCTATGTACCTCATCTGTCACTTTCTCTGTAGATTAACATGTTGGCATATATACACATATATCCCCCTAAAAGTGTGTGTGTGTGGTCTATACGCACATAACACCAATAAATTTTTTTTTTTGCTAGTATGAATAGTGCTGTGGTGAATGTCTATGTACGTTGTCTTCACATAACTTGATTATATCTGTAGATAAATTCCAGCAGAGGAATTTTTGGGGCAAGAAATTTGGTGGCATTAAGTATTATAATTACCACTTAGGATAATAATACTGATGACCTAAGTGACCGTACAGTTCTAGAGAGGCTTCGTACCTCCCGGGGTAGCGTCTGACTCCCGATTCCCTAGGTCGGATGTGATGTGTGTGTTCTTCCCCCGTTTTGACCAGGGTGATGTTCTGGACTGACTGGGGAGACCTGAAGCCGGGAATTTATCGGAGCAATATGGACGGCTCGGCTGTCCATCGTCTTGTGTCAGAGGATGTGAAGTGGCCCAACGGCATCTCTGTGGATGACCAATGGATCTACTGGACAGATGCCTACCTGGACTGCATCGAGCGGATCACTTTTGATGGCCAGCAGCGCTCCATCATCCTGGACAACCTCCCCCACCCCTACGCCATTGCTGTCTTTAAGGTGGGGCCTCCTTTGCTCCCAGCTTCGGGCGGTCTGGTAAAGCAGGGGAAGAACTGCTACCTTGGGTTTTTGCAGAGCTGCTTGTCTAACTAACATCTAGAAAATCACCTCCCTTCTGAATTTGAGGCTGTTCCCTTTAGCTCATCTGGATGGGTGTCGGACAGAGTTGCCAGGCGTCTGGGCTGCTCACCGTTCCCAGTTCAGAAGGTTAAAAGTTGAGGTTGTTTCATAGAAAAATCCCCATTTGCCCTCGAGTGCTGGTAGTCTGGGCTCTGTGTCATCATCTCTTGCTCACCTCATGTCCTTCTGGGTTCAAATGGTCTCCTTCCCACCCGTGTGGCCTCCCACTGCTGCTTTGACTCTAGAGAACAGAGTTGTTAGTTTTTCCCATCACTGGGAAGCAGATTTTGAACTGAAAGGGTTAGGCTGTGGTCAGACCCAAATGCTCCTCAGATAGTTTGTGCTGGGCAGTTCCTTCATTGTGGCTCTTGGGTGAGGTCTGGAAAAATCCACTGCCTTGCTTTTCAGTGGAAATCTCGGTTGGGCTGATCACGCACCCCTGAATGTTAAGTGTCCTCTATACGGGGATCCGTTGTTCGTAATGAAGGCCCAGGATCGGAGCCCCAGGAGCTGGACTGATGAACAAGGGTTTTCTTTCTAGAACGAGATCTACTGGGACGACTGGTCGCAGCTCAGCATTTTCCGAGCTTCCAAATACAGTGGTTCCCAGATAGCGGTTCTCGCGAGTCAGCTCACGGGGCTGATGGACATGAAGATTTTCTACAAGGGCAAGACGACTGGTAAGGCTCGTTGCTGGTGTCATGTCTCTCATGCGCTGATCTCCAGGAAGGGGCTGGATGTGGGCGATCTCTGCTCAGGCAGGAGCTCTCAGCCTGCATCTTTATTGTCCCGACAACATGCCCATTATTTAATTTCTGCCTAATGACATCTTAATTTCTTTTCTAATGGTACACAAACAGCTGGAAGACAGCATGTTTTCGCCTGCCTAGAGTGTGATCCTCGGTGGGTAATTACACCCTCCTCCTGCCTTTGGCCCCTGACTGATTGGTGGTGTAGCTTCTGCAGCTGGAGCACCCCAGCGTGTGCTTACTCCCCATTTGGCAACCTCACAGGGAGCTGCGCTGTGCTGAGTCTGATGCCAGTTGCTGCCTTCCAATGGGAGTCCCGTCGTGTCCTCTGCTTGCCTGAATGACCTGTTGCTCACTGAGCATTTGCTTCCCTTCTAATGCGAGGTGTGGTTATATGATGCATTAATTCACACGTCGCTGCCTGAAACTCTTAAACCCCACGAAGAAGGAGATTGTGCCTTTTTTCCCCCCTCCCTCTCAATAGTTTGGCCACTGCTTAGCACTTAGTGGGGCTCAGTATTTGTTGAACGAGGTCATGAAAAGGGACCGGTTGCCAGTGGGTGGGGACAGGAGCTGCCTTAAAGCTCATTGGGTGAGGCTTCAGGAGCTGCTCCAAGGCTTGTGACCTGCTCTCTGGTCCTGGAAGGTGAGACTGTGCCGCAGAAAGCCTGCTTCCTCACTTCCTGCCCTCTCCCTCCGGGTGCTACCCACGCAGTTGCCTCTATGGGACAGAGAACAGGATGGTCTGGGAAGAATAGTCCCTTTAAGAAGCACCCTGTTTATCTCAGCGGGATTAAATAGCATCCTGGGTCGGCTGACTTGCCTTTATTTACCAACTGCTACGTTTCCTGTTTGGCACCAGAATGTTGACGTTGTTCTGTGGGTTTTGGCTGGCGCTGTGCTGGGAGGAGATTTGCAAAGGGAGATAAGAGAGTTATAGGTATCACTGTTATTTTGGAGGGGCCAGTGAAGATAGCATTGAGATAACCTTTGCAAAACAGTAAAGAATGTTGGAAATGTAAGTCTGTCTTGGTGTCCGGTCTTTGCACGGGACCTGTGATGTGGCAGGACTGGCGTCACACGCCTTGGTTCACGGATCAGGGAACGGCGTCTCAGAGGCAAACGAGTTTTCTCAAAGGTCCCTCACTAGTTTAGGATCGGGGCCTTTGATCCTCCTGCCACTAAACCGAGGAGTCACATTCTTCTCAGAGGAGGTTTTAAAATAGGGAGAGATGAGGGACTCCTGCTTCTTGAGTCTGGGGGCTGATGGAGGCTCCCGGGCCCCCGCTGACGGGTGTTGCCAGCACGCGAGTGAATCAAGAGCACTTCTCTGAGTTAGTGCTCAGTCCGGAAAGCAGGTCTCCCTTTTGACAGTGCTTGGTGAGCACACGACCACTCCTGAAACACCGTGTTCAGGTGAGCCAGTGATCCTTGGGCTTCCTCCTCCCCAGTCTTGGCTGGTCCCTTGCTGCTCTCCAGCTGATGCAGTCACGGCCGGGGCCTGGGGAATGGAGGAGCGATGGTCTGTGGTCACAGCAGGTGCACATGTAGACCCCTTCACTCCTCAAAGAGTCATCTTCATTTAAAGCCTCCAAAGTAATTCTGGGAGTCCAGCTGGGGTCTGGTTGGAGGAGACATGTACCAGCGGGTAGAACATAGACCCGGGACTATGCAACCTAATGACTGCTTCCTGCCTTCCCTATGCTCCTTCCCTCGTTCCTCTCTCGGTCTTTGGGATTCTCTTTTTCTCCCTTTTGTGAGCAGGATACTTTTGGCAGAGCTCCCGCCCACAGACGCAGGGCCAGAGAAGCAAGTCTGTGATCTCAGATGGGCTAGTCTGGGTTCATGGAAAAAGCTTTCGAAATGGCATCTGGCTGCCAGGACCACCTAATGCAGCTGCTGCCCCTTGCCCTAGGACTTGTTTAATCTAACCTTGCCTTTTTGGACACTGTTTTGCACATTCATTTTGCCTGTGGGCCACCCCTGCTGCCAGTCCCTCTTTGTTTTCGTTGCCTGGTCCGAACACATACAGGACTGCCCATTAGTCACATGTAAGATAACAATACACATCATAACCTGCATTTATTAAGGGATTACTGTGTCATAAGCACCACACCCATGTGCTCTGTGGGCTTGAATATCCTCCGTTAATCTTCCCCAAATCCATGGGTACGGATAACAGTTCTGTTTTCTAGGTGAGGACGTGAAAGGCAGGTTCATGTTTCCAGATCACATGTTTAGTAAGTGGGGAGAGTTTGAACCGTGGCCTGACAGACTTCTGAGCTTGACTTCGGGAAAACCGTTAGGCTCTGCTCCCTTTACCCTCCCTTGTTGGAGTAATGGTGCCCGGGTTTAGGACAGTGATTCGGAGGTACTACATTTTGACTGATTCTTGTTTGTGATAGAAATTTTGTTCACTTGGAACACTTGTCCGTTTGGGCTATTTGTTGATAAAGGGACTCTTTTCTTGATCTTTTTGTCTGGTGGATCTCTTCTTCATAAAGAGTTTTTTTTCTTTAAAGAGCTTACTTTGCAAGGCAGTTGATATATCCAGTTGGTGTTGCAATGGATGAAAACTATTTTGGAGCTCTGGGGATTGTCCTTCAGTGCCAACAGTAAGCCTCCCTACGGTGACGGCAAATACTTACTCGATGGGGTGGGTTTGATTTCGAGAATTCTCAAGTGTAGAGATAATTAAGCAAGATAACAGCATGTCTGGCTCCTAAATGGGTTCTGGAGGAATTTCCCAAAAGAGGAGATCTGAGTGTGTTCTGAATCTGCTCCATGAAGACATCGTGCAGCTGTTTGATCTTCAGAGGGGACGTCTTTGGAGGTGATGACCGCTCGTGTCCACTCTCCACATCTGCCCACCTGCAGCATCCTGTGGAAAGAGTCTGGCTGCGATCTGGTGGAATTCTGCTGACTGCTCCTTCCATGCTCGCCCAGGTTCTCTGTGGCTTTGCCTCCCTCCTGGGGTCCGTGACTCGGTGCGCTCGATTTGGGATGTGCCCCTGGTTACTACCTCTCAGACTGTCTACCTCTCTATCTAGACCAGCCTCCTTAGATACTGCACCCCGTTTTGGGTTCTGTGTGGAAGCATATGCGCCCCATATGAAAATGTTGTGCTATTTTGCAGACCTAGTTCCATTTCCAGTTATCATCCTGTCCCTGGGTATTTTTCAGATTTTCTGTTATTGCTCAGTTTCTTGGAACATTAAATGATATGTTGTCCTTTGAATACAGAGAACACGTTCCAGGGGGTGCCTGGGTGGCTCAGTCGGTTAAGTGGCTGCCTTCGGCTTGGGTTGCGATCCTGGGGTCCTGGGATAGAGTCCTGCATCGGGCTCCCTGCTCAGCAGGGCGTCTGCTTCTCCCTCTCCCTCTGCCTGCTGCTCTGTTCTCTATCTCTCTGTCAAAAAATTAAAAAGGGAGAGAGAGAGAGAGAACACATTCCAAATCTCTTCGGGGTTGTTTTCCATTAGCGGCGGCTCTATGTTCCTCCCTGTAGCTTAGGGCACGTGTCTTTCGAAAAAGGAACAGCCACTGCCCGTGGAACAGATCAGGGTTGATGATTTCTGGCATTTCTCCTCTCGTCAGTGGGTTATTCTGCTATGGTAACTCTACCTTTCGAGCGGATCATTTGCGAAACGCTTCTGAAGTTTCAGGGTATGGCTTCCCTTCTGTGGGTGTGTGTAGTTCATGCCTTTGCTAATGCTTCATGCTCTCCAGGTTTTAGCATGGGAACAACACTGTTGCTTTTAAGATTTTATCTATTTTATGTATTTATTTTAAAGAGAGAGAGCACTCATGAGTGTGCACATGCACGAGCTGGGCGAGGGGCAGAGGGAGAGAGAGAGAATCCCAAGCAGACCCTGTGCTCAGCACAGAGCCTCACAGGGGCCTTGATCTCACCACCCTGAGGTCAAAACCTGGTCCAAATCAAGAGTCGATTGTTCAACTGAGTCACCCAGGTGCCCCCCCGCCCAGTTTTTAGTTTATGTGTATGCCAGTTAAACACTGATGAAGTACCAACACACCCAGAGCCACTGAGTGTATCGTCTCCCATGTCAGTGCTGATCGTCATTAATGAACCCTGTTTTCCAACCCGCAGGTGGTATAGATATGACACAGCTAAACTCTTGGCTGGATGGAAGCAGGTGGCTTGGATGTGTTTCGGGGGAGGGAGTAGGGGGTTTCTCTGTCCGTGAGACGGCAAAACAAGAACCATTGTCAGTTGAGTTTTAGCAAAGCATTTATGAGTTATTTTCCCCAGTTTTGATGACGAATCATCACAGCCAAAAGACCAGGGACACATTTTGTGATTTACATGGCATTTATGCTACTCAAAAGTTGCATCGTGTCCAGTTGTTACTAAATGGTTTATGCATCCCCTTCTCCACTTTAAGAACATGTGGGGGATAGGAAAATACCTTACTGTTCATCCACAAAGGTTCTCTCTCCAGACTACCGTGCAAGATTTTAGGATTTTTATCTGGCACTCTCTTTGGAAAGCTGAACCAGAGACAAGATTGTAAATAGGGTCAGGTCCACATTTACTAGTCCTCTTGTGGGTTTATTGCATGGCTCATAGTACTAAGGCTAGTGAGTGCCCTGTGGATGGGTCTTTGCTCAGCTCGGTGGCTACACGCGGGCACTGCCGAATTCAGAAGCAGAGACCCAGATGTTTGTCTGGGGCCCTTGTCATGACTCAGGTGGATGGTTCTAAATTAAGGGCTTTTGGGTCCTAGGAGCAGAACCCCACTCACACCAACTCAGGTCAGAAGGGCTAATGAAAGCATAAAGGGAGATTGTAAGGAACTCAGAGATGAAACGCATAGATGCGCCTGATGGGGCCGGGTGCTGGGCATGTCCCAGCTGCCCCTTCTCTGTCTGTCTTTCCCTCTCCTCCTGGGGGCCCCGATATTATCCCTTTCCTCCCCTCCGGAAGTGTGCTGTGTTCTCCCAACTCCCTCTCTTGAGTCTGTTTCTGCCCAGCTTTGCCTGTGTCACCTTTGACACCCACACTCTGTGACCTCTCTCCCAGCTCCAGCTCCCTAGTGACTCTGTTGTTCCTCGCTGACCCAATTCCGAATTCGCGGGTCGTGCGTCTGATGCCTGGCCTGGCTCCAGGGCAGCCCGATGGCGTGGAGACCCATTGCAGCCTCACTCGGGGCTCTGAGCAGAGGTGGCCTGTGCGTCACCTTTGTCTTTCTGAGCTTCGTCCTGTTGCATCTGTAAAAGGAGGGGGTGGGCTGGGATTTCAGTCCCCTGCTTGGGGTCTCCCCAGTCCTGATTAACCTGGACGGGGCTGCTGTCTGTCTTCTCTCCAGGAAGCAATGCCTGTGTGTCCAGGCCGTGCAGCCTGCTGTGCCTGCCCAGGGCCAACAACAGTAAAAGCTGCCGGTGTCCGGAGGGTGTGGCCAGCAGCGTCCTCCCCTCAGGGGACCTGATGTGTGAGTGCCCTCAGGGCTACCAGCGGGAGAACAACACCTGCCTCAAAGAAGGTGCGTCCAGGTCATCTTTTCTGCCCACAGGCCTCCTTGCCTTTACCCTCTCCTCTCCCAGCACTCTCTGTTCCCCATGTTTGGGGGATTGAAATGCCCTCAGTAAAATTCAGATCCACTGGATAGTTCATCTCGGTCTGGGTTCTAAGTCCCGTGCCCTTCAGTCCTCATCGGGAACAGCCCTGCATGGTTCACATAAACACAATAACTGCTTTTGGTTTCCTGTCGGATGACACAGGCCTTCCTTGATATCCCCTTTTTGTCTCCTCACCCATCCCTCCTCCTGCTTCTTGCAAGTTGGGCCCAAGCCTTACTTGGAGAAAGGATGCTGGAACTCTACAGGCTCACTGAGGCTCACTGAGGAGTTCTCCCCCGCCCCCCTCCCCCACAAGCCTGGAAACATCCAGAACATTCAGAACGATGTTGCAGACTCTTGAGGCTTCACCTCACGCTGTGGCCAGGTGGCTGTAGAGGCCACCCTCATCCTTCCTTCGAATTTGAATACATAGATTCTAAACTTTTTTCTCTAAAAACCTGTCTTAATCTTTCTTTCTTGTCTGATATGTGGTCCCAGCCCTAGCCTCGCATTACTGTGAGTTAGGTGAACCTCTGTAAGCCCTGCCAGGAAGGGCCTGCATCCCTGCCTTTTTTTTTCCCGCCTCAATTCTCGAGATTATATTAGCTTTGGAATCACAGCCTCCCTCCTCACAGAAGCCTCTTAGTCCGGAGCAGGCGACCACACAAAGGAGCCCTGGGGTCCCTTTTCCAAAAGACATACGCACGGAGAAAGGCTGACCCTTCCTTTCTTAGACACAGGAGATTCTCTTCCAGGCTCCAGACCTCATCTTAAAGCTATTTAGAAAGAAACAGAATTAACACTTAAAGAAAGGCTTTTTAATATTTTCCTTTAGACCGTGTTTGGTGATCCAAACAAGAGGCTAGCTTTCGTGCGTTCTTGTCTTGTTTTACTAAACAACACATTTTTTTTTTCTGTGCATCTTGGATGGAAAAAGGTCCTCAGAATATTATGTCTCCTTTGTCACCTACTTGGCTGAAAAATGCAATATATATGGGGATATATAATTGCATATACAAAAACACATATAGCTACGAATATATGGAACATGTATGTTTTTGTGCTGTTTAGACAGAGCCCCTTAACCAGTGCCTTATGTAATTAGTGTTTTATGATGTCAGTGTTTCATACCTACCCATTGGACCCCACTGGCCCCACCGCTGTCCTTTTTCACCATTATAACCATCCCCAACACCTATCCAGCTGGCCTCTTGTCCTATAGTTGTAATTAAAAGAGGAAAAGAGGAAGCTTCTAAGGTATGCTCCCGTGTGCAGGTGCGCCTGGCACCCCACTTCCTCTTTACTATGTAAGGCATGGTATTTGAGGAGGAGAAATGGAAACTCGAAAAGTGAGAGTCTTACGGTCCAGCCGTAAGAATAATATGTGTCTCGTTTCCTCCTCTGCCCACCGCCGCTGTCCAGAGAACACCTGTCTCCGGAACCAGTATCGTTGCAGCAACGGGAACTGTATCAACAGCATCTGGTGGTGTGACTTTGACAATGACTGCGGGGACATGAGCGACGAGAGAAACTGCCGTGAGTTTTCCCGGCTTGGCCGGGCTTTTGGGATGGGGCGCACGGACCGTACTTGGAACGCTGGCCAGCCAGCTCCACCTTCCCGGGGGGCCTGCAGCCTGGGGTGCTGGCCGGTGGCCTCTCGTGATTGGTGATGCTCATACGAGCTGATGGGCCTCAGAGACCAGAGAAGACCCTTGGATATAGGTTGTTACTGAAAACCCAAGCCCCAGCGGTAAGGGAACTACCCGGTACAGCGGGTTTACCAGTAAGCGCCCCCTGGCTGAAACTGAACTGGCTGCGGGGTCGGGCGGTCTGGGCTCTCGTTGTGGCTTTACACTATGATCAGGCTGGTGGCCAGGTGACATCCCTTGATCTGTAAATTCAGCCTTTTCAGAGATGGGAAACAGGTTTCATTTTTGTATGCCATCTAATCAATCAGCGGCTGTTGGCTGCCTGCCCATCTCCAGAGAGGTGATTCTCCCTGACTGAGGATTCGTCGTCAGGCCTGAGACTTGGGGGCGCCGATCTGTGTGCGTGGAAACACCGTCTTCGGACTATTTGCTTTCTGAGGGTACTACTAAAGCACGGTTCTGCTCAGCAGGGTTTAAAGACAAATAAGTACTTATAATGAGTAAACTTACTTACTGCAAGGTTTTACTTTTTGATAGCTTCGATATTATCTTCTAAGGAGGTGCTTTGCCCTCTAACCTTGAGTAATACGTTCATACATTCACTCAGCAAGTCTTTGTTGAGGACTCCTTTGTTCTAGGCTCTGTGCTTGGCCTGGGGGTACCAGGGGATTTGTGGACACGGATTCGGAAGGGGAGTCGGAAGAGTAGAGAGGCAGTTACAGTAGAGCCAGTGAGTGCTATAATGGGGAGGCGCCATGTGCATACAGGAAGAGCACACAACTCAGACTTGGGTAGGTATTTACGAGGAACCCTGAAGGGTGGGTAGAGGTGAACCAAGGAGAGGTGGAGGGAGCATGGTTGTTGGTAGGAGAACAGCAGGTGTAAAAACCTAGAGGTCAGAGCATGTGTGGCCTGGTTAGGAGGCTGGTGTGGCTCATTGACAATGTGAATACAGAAGCCATGGGACGGGGCAGACAGGCTAGTGAGGGGGCCCAGCGCAGCAAGTGCCTGTGGACTTTATTCAGAAGAGCCATTGAGAACCGCTGAAATAGCATAAGATTTTTGTCTTTGGAAAGATAAGCTGTGGACAGAAGGCACTGGATGGGAGGAAGACCAGAAGCAGGGAAGCCAGAAACCCGTGTGAAGGCTTCTCTTACAAATATTTTCCCATTGGAAAGCTAGAAGCTCATTTACCCTTCTGTGCTCTGAGAACAGGTTAGTGGGTGACTCCTGGCTCGGGGATGGGCATATGTAGCCAGCTGTCCTTGGGGTCTGAGCCAGGTTCCCATGCCCCTCCAGCCAGAAAGCAATCTTAGAAGCAGTCAACTTCCCTGAACTCGCCCAGACCCAGCAAAACTACATGCTGCCCTTGCTGGGGCTTAGGAGCTTATTTAACAGAACTTTTCTTAATAATTTTTCCTTGGTTTCAGTGGATGCCATTCACACATAGGGAGATGAGCTTACTGAATGGCAGATTTGGGGAAGCGTTAGGCTGTCTGTGTGTTTTTTCTTCTCTGCAAAAAGGACACTGATAAAATCTTTTCTACCTACCAGAGTCTCAGGAAGGGGAAGAGCCAAAGCTCCTTAATAAAATAAATATTACAACACCGCCAAGCCTGGAAAGGACTTTATTACACAGTGGGGTGAGAGAGGAGATGCTTCTTAGAATTAAACATTGCACAAGGATTACCCAGACGGGATTAGCCTTAGTGGAAGCAGAGAGATTTAAACTAGATGTCCTTGTGTCTTATAGATGGGGATCCCACCCAGGGGCTTTGAGTTCCACTGGATGACAAGCTGGGATCTTGTATCTGTTCAGTGTTCTGTGAGGGAGCTCCCTCCATCTTCAGGAGGGACGCCCTCTCCCCCGTTGCCCAGCCCTGGAGCTCAGTGCTGGCCTCACGGGCTTCCACACACAGTTGGCACTACTCCTCTGGGTCAAGTGTGGGATTGTCTCTGACCTCTGACCTCCGGGTTTGGCGTCACACACCAGCTGGGATGGATGTTCCCTAGGACCGTAGGCACTAGGTCTGCTCTGCTCTCTCTCCCTTCATTCCACTTGGCGGGGCGGGGCAGGGGGTGGTAAGGCGGGGTGCAGGGCTTAAAATGGGGAACCAGGAGGGGGGTGCCTGACCGAGCCTGCACGAGTGGCTCCCTTATCAAGGAAGAGGCGAGCAGTGCTTCTCCTGATGGTGGAGGCGCCCTGTCCAGGGGCAGGGCTGCGGGGAGGGGACAGGCTGCTGCTGTCTGGGAGGCGAGATGCAGCATCGCTGTCAGCTGCAGTGGAAGAGAAGGGGAGTGGCGACGGGGGAGCCAGGGAGGGATGTTGTCAGCACATCTCCCTCCCGCACACGCACACTCAGACTCCTGCGCTGGGTACTTGTCAGGCGCTCTGGGTTTTTGACGTGAATACCCTGCAGCCTTGTCATTTTTGTATTCATCCTCTGCCTCCCACCAGGAGCTCAATTACAGAGACGAAATGGAGCCTCAAATAAGAGCCGCTGGGATGTCTAACTGTGTAGCGTTGCCCTTGCCTTTTCATTTTCCTAGCACCCCCTCCCCCGATTCTGTTCTGTCATATTGTACCTTAAGGTGTCAGCCACTCCTGAGCGTAGCCTTCCTTCCCAAAGCCTTTCCTAGAGGGTCTTTTGCTGGGTTCTAAGTACTGTGCTTACCCCCAGATAATTTCCGTTTAGAAGAGGAAGAAGGGTCTCTGTACCCATTCTGGGGCAGGAAGGCAGAGGAGGGCAAGGAAGAGGCATGACATTGTTTGGAGCCTGTTCCATTTTGCAGCCTACGTCTTAGGCTCTGGTCCCAAACCGCTTTGCTTATTTATGTTCATAATATTGCCTCGGGGTAGGTGTTGTGTTATCTCCATTTTATCATAGAGGAAACAGAGGCACAGATCAGTTAGGTTATAGAGGTTACGGAATTGAGATCCATATCTAGTCTTTCCATCATCACAGCACTTGGCTATGTGACCTTAGCCTCCTTCTGCTGTGCAGGAAAGGGGCCTAAGGAGGTTCACGTGAATGACTCAAGGCAGAGGCAGAGCCAGGATCTGAAACCCAGTCCCAGAGGATGCCAGGGCCCAAGTGCCCATGGCAAAATTCTTGCCCAACATTCCCTTCTTGCCCGACATTCCCCGTGTCATTGATATGAGGAGGTGTCAGCTTCTCACGTGGGACTGGGATTCTTCATGATCGTTATCTAGATGAAGGATGTATCTCTGCTGCTGACTTAGGGGTTGTAGGAGGTGATCCAGCCCATCAGTCTCTCTCCCAGCCCGAGGGCAGTTTCTCACCCTCCCGCCCCAGTGCCCGTCTGGAAGCTGTCCACGGAAAGCTGCGTTCTTCTCTCCCTCGCTTGTAAATGTCAGGTTCTTACGAGATTTATTTTTTTTTTTAATCTCTTGCTGCAATTCAGATCTGCTTCCTTCTGTGTTTTAGTTCATTTTCCACGGGGATGTGTGTGTTGGCCGGGGAATAAATTGTTCCTCACGAGTATGTCGTCTCTCCTCTTTTAGCGACTACCGTCTGTGATCTAGACACCCAGTTCCGCTGCCAGGAGTCTGGGACCTGCATCCCACTCTCCTACAAATGTGACCTTGAGGATGACTGTGGAGACAACAGTGATGAAAGTCACTGTGGTAAGGGGACGTGATGTCCAGGGACCCCACTCCTGAGGGGGGGCAGCATCTTCGCTCACTGGGCTTCCGTGGGTTGCCGATGGAGGATTTCTGAAAGTATCTTGGGGTTTTCTTTCCTTCTTTCTTTCTTTTTTTGGAGAGAGAGAATGCACTTGCGTGCACAGGTGGTGGCGTGAGGGGAGACATTGGGCGGGGGAGGGGCAGAGAGCGAGAGGATGCACAAGAATCCTAAGTAGGCTCCTTGCTGAGCATGGAGCCCAAAGCAGGGCTTTATCCCAGGACCCCAAGATTATGACCTGAGCCGAAACCAAGAGCTGAATACTTAACTGACTGAGCTACCCAGACGTCCCCATCAGGGTTTCTGATACCCAACTGTATGACCACCTCTGTCCCCTTGGTAGGAATGATTCATTCGAAAGATCATAGATTCTGCTTTACGGTGCAGAGATGCTGTAAGCATGAATGTGATGGTAAAGAAGATTTCTGACTAAATATAGGCAGTTATTAATAGCTCTATATGACACAGACTTGGCCCACTCGTCTGGGTGGCTATGAGATTAGCCTCCTAAAGACATAGACCTATACCTTTGTAGACGTTGTTTTTGTTTTGTTTTGTTTTGTCTTTAAACCCATCTAATTCAGTAAACTGTTAGAAGCCAGCAGATGGTACAAACGTTGTTCGAACATCTGTTTTCTGAATAGAAAATTTTACATTTAGAAAAATGGTGTTTTGGAATTGCCAGGAGTGATTGGGGTTCTCTAGTTCAGCCCTCTTAATTTCCAATTAAATGACTGAGTTGACTTATTCAAGGTGACGCTCCTAGTTTGTGTCCAGATGGGGGCCCGGAGCCTGTGGTTCCCACCGTTGCTGCCGCACAGCCTGGCCCCTCCCGGTGTAGGAGGCCTGTCTTCAGGGACGGCTCTGGTCCTGCAGTCAGTGCTGCTGACTCTCCAAGGAGGAATTGTCCTGTGGTGTTCTAGCACAAGGGAAGTGAGAACAGGGGCCAGACTGACCCCGACAGCGTGAGGAGTTGGTGGCTCTCCCTGCCCACCCACGGGTCAGGTTCAGCCTAGCTGCACACGTGTTTATGGACGGGACCAGCTTTTTCACCAGCAGGTCGTTTGACCCCCAAGGACTGACTGAAATGAAGGGGGAGGGCAAATGCCTCTTGATTGGCTCTTAGAGGAGTTTTGTGTGTATGGGAGGATCCCATCATTTTCCCTCATCTTTATAAAAATAGAAAGTTCCGGAAGGCCGTCTTTGGGATCAGTACTGTTTTCTCTGTGTGTCTCTGCATAGTGCCCACACAGGGCTGAAGGGCACAGAGAAGTAGGAAGGAGACTCCAGTGATGTCATCTCATTCAGGTACTGGGCTCCCATCAGATTCCTTGTTCACAGCCTGTTCGTGCTCTAATATCTCCCAAGTCCATCCCAGGGTCTCTGTCCTGGGTATCCTCACCAGGTCCTCTTCACAAGTCTCCAGACTGTTTCCTCACATACATTGGAATTTCCAGCCTCACCGTCAGCTTGTCTCCTGAATGCCTCACCTCGGGCAGCCACCCTGGGCCCCAGGCTTGGCTATCCCTGTTACCACAGAATCTGTAAAATTCCATTTGAGTGAGATTCCCAGGGTAAATAAAAGTGTTGCCAGGGCAGCCTGCTTGCAGGTCTCGGTCAGGCTGCATGGGTTCATTTGCCTCAGGACCCCTCCTTTCCAGAGACAGCCCACCAGCCAACGTCCCTGGAGCTCTGCCCACAGAAGGTCCCCAGTTTCCTCTACGTTGGGAGCTCAGCACTGACCGCTCTTTCCCTGATATGAGCAACTCGAACTGATCAGCTTATTCGAAGTTCTCATTACTTCTTTTCGGACCACAGGCTCTATTTCTAGAAGGCTTCTGTTTCTTGAGAATTGTGAGGATTCTACTTTCTGGGTGACTAGAGCATCACCTCTTAAACTTCCTGCTGTAGCAAGCTTAGAGAGTATTTGTGAAATGCCCTGAGATGCACGGAGAATGCTGTTCTTGGCCTGGAGGCAACCAGTGGCGAGGATGTGAGGGTGTCGGGCGCCTGGGTGGCTCGATTTTGGCTCAGGCCATGACCTTGGGGTCCTGGGATCAAGCCCTGTATCAGGCTCCATGGTCAGCCTGAAGTCTGCTTGAGATTTTCTATCTTCCTCTTCCTTCACCCCTCTCTCTGCTTGCAAACTCTGTCTCTCAAATAAATAAACGAAATCTTTAAAAAACCCGAGGATGTTGGTATCTCCGCACACCCGGAGTCCATCCTGGATGAGTGGGCGCCCTGTGTCTGGATAATCAGCGATAATAGCGTGGATAATGCGTGCATCTCTAGCCCTTAGGAGCGCCGACACCCGAGCTCGGTTTGAGATGGATTTGTTTGTCCTCCCCATTCTGTGTGTGCTCTCACCTGCAGAAATGCACCAGTGCCGGAGCGACGAGTATGGCTGCAGCTCTGGAGTATGCATTCGCTCCTCCTGGGTGTGCGACGGGGACAACGACTGCAGGGACTGGTCTGATGAAGCCAACTGTACCGGTCAGTATTTCCTGCTCCCTCTTGACGGCACCTGTGTGTGTGTGTGTGTGTGTGTGTGTGTGTGTTAGCCTTGCAGCCTTCTGCTATCATAGACCTCGGCTCTAAGAAATGGACCATAGCCATCAGCTAGTTGCATTCTCAGAGAGCTGGACTGTAATGAGCTTGTGCTGAAAGGTAAACCGGCATCCTGCTTTCTTCACTGAGAAGGTCTTGCTGTGAAAAAATCATTCACTGAACTAAACAAGTGTCCCCCCGAGTGACATACTTGATTCACATTCTGGCTCAATCTTCAGGATCAGTAATACATGGTTTATACACTGGCCCCTGGGTCTGGGGACCACACGTCGAGTAGCGCTGGACTAGCTCCTGCTTTTGAATGGAGCATCAGATTGTTCCCCAGACAGCGTAAACCTAAACTGTGCTCGTGCCCGTTTTGGGTAAGATTTCGTAAAAAATGACATTGGGAACAGGGTGAGTGTATGAGAGGAGACTAGGTGGTGTGAGCTGCAGGTACTGTTCTAATTATTCACATGCATGTTCATTACACTACTTTTTATGAATGAACAAATGAATGAATGAGACCCATTTTACAGTACGGTGGAATGGGGAAAGCAGGAATTGGGGGAACTGTGGAGGAATGAAATCCGATCGCACTACCTGCTCAGTACATTTTTCCTGCAACCTCTGGAAGTGATCACTCAGTTCTCTGTTGAATCCCTGCAGCGATGGGGCTAAGGTTATTTCTTGTAACCATTTAGTGGTGAGGGCAGACCTGCTTCGAGGCTTTGTTTTGCCTCGAACATTCACTGTTATTGCATTAACTTGTCATTCACATGGTAGCCTCCCAGTCCCCTGTCTTAATCTCTCTCACACCCCTGTACCCCACCAGTTTCTACACTGCCCAGCACCTGGGAGCTCAAAGTGTGCCTGCTAATTTTCAAAAGCAAATAAAGAGACGGGCTATTGTTGTGCTTTTGTTTAGATTTGATTCCTGAAGCGCAAGAATGACCTTGGACTCCTTTGTATTCTCCCATTGCCCAGCACCTGGCAAGAACGTCTCTCAATTGCCCTTTTTTTTTTTTTTAAAGATTGTGTTTATTTATTTGAGAGAAATAGAGACATCCCACAAGTAGGCAGAGAGGCAAGCTGAAAGAGAGAGGGGGAAGCAGGCTCCCTCCTGAGCAGAGAGCCCGATGCAGGGCTCAATCCCAGGATCCTGAGATCACAACCCAAGTCCAAGGCAGAGACTTAACCCACTGAGCCACCCAGGCGTTCCTCGATTGAGCAATTTACACAACTGCTTCTCTGCATTCATTTTCGGTTTGAGGTGACCTTCTATGACCTTCAGAAGTAAATGGATCTCCTAAAATGTTGTATCGTCCCACAGGATGATCTGTGATGTTACCCAATTCTATCCCCTTATGAACTTAACCTAAACCTGTCCCCCTTGTCCTTTCTGGGGCAGTCTCAGTGTCTGCTTCTTGAAGGACTGTGGGAATAGGCTTCTCTCCAAGTGGCCTGCAGAAGGAGGAAAAGTCAAGGTCCACAAAGGAACTGCCATCAGCCCAGGAACCACAGAGTGCTGTTTAGAAGCGTTGGGCTCGGGTGGGTAATTGGTTAATAAATCAAAGGGGTGCACTTGGGCATTTCAGTTTGTAAATTGCAAAATGATTGAACATCTCGTTAGCACAACCACATTAGTCAATTTTGTGTTTCAGCAGCCTGTGCCGCTCCTCCGGGATGAATTAACAGCTCATTTTTACGGGTGGGTTTGTCTGAGACTCCTGATTTTCTCTCCGATTTTTTTTTTTTTTTTTGGCAGGGCTATCTGGGGAAGATGTGAAGTGCTTACACCTCCCCTGCTCTCTTGTTCCATTGACTGTTCTTCCAAACCTATTAAAGATTATTTTCCTTCCCCATCATCTCAAAATAGTTGGTGGTCAGTTATGAGCTCATGAGGATGTGTGGTGTGTCCCTTTGTTTCCTGGCCCTAATAGACTAAGTCACCTGCAAAGCCAGAGACAGTCTGTCCAGGTCGGCAGATAGGCTGTTGGCCTTGGCTCGCATGCATGGTCTTTGTTCTTCTCCTCCCTGCTTTTTGTTTTCCATGGGACTGAGTTTTCTTTATTCCCTTCTCGCCACCTCCCTGCATCGATTTTGAGCTTAAGCATTTAATTTCTGTTCTTTCAGCGGTGTCTTCGTATAGTAACTTTGCCCTCTCCTAGACCTGAGGGGACTTTGGAACAGACTCCATGAATATTTAGTATTTTAGTTGTACATTTTAAGAACGCTAATATTCATCATTGTTATTATGTTTTAGTAACCATTTACTTCTGCTTCTTGTACCTGATGTCTCCTCTCTCTGATTCTTGCAACAGGAGTCTGCGATTAGTAAGCTCTTTCAAGATTTTTGTTTCTATGAACGTGTCTTTATTTCACTCTCAATCCTGAATTCAGATAGATCTGGGTTTTTGGTTTGTAGTAATTTTCTGTTAAGTGTTTTGATGGGATTATTCTGTTTCCTTCTGGCCTCTTCTGTGTTGATTTGAATTCTCCTGGCAGGTGATCTGTTCAAATAACAATCAGACGTTTTTTTCTCCCCAGGTATTTGTAGGTTTCTATTTGTTTGTTCTTGTTCTTGTTGATGTCGTTACACATTTTCACCTCCTTAAGTGAAATTATTTTTACTCATCCTGCTCTTGAGTCTTGTTTTCTTTCTAGAGACTGAGGATTTGTTTTTCACCGATTTTGGGGAATCAGCTGTGTTTGCCATTTTCTCCGGTGTCATCTTCAGCGGTTACTGTCAGCGGTCTGCCGGGCTGTGTCCTTCTGTCGTTCATGCTTCCTGGTTTCGTGTTTGTGGTCTCTTTATGACTTTATGACCCTGTACTGGAATCTGAGTTACTTCCTCGGTCTTCTTTTCCAGTTCAACAATTCTCTTTCCAGCTGAATCGAACATGCTGTTCCACTCATCCCCTGAGCTATGATTATTTCCATGACTATTTTTATATCTAGAATTTCTATGTGGTTCTTTTTCAAAGTCTGCCTTTTATTTTTCAGGGCCCCTTCTTTATGCTTTATGTTGTTATTTCTGTGTCATTCATCCTTCGGGTTGAATTGATAGTTGCATTCCCCCCACCCCCCATTTGCCTCCTCTTGGTCTAGCCCTTTATAATGAATGTGGTGGTGCTTTCTTACCGTACAAATTCATCTATCTCTTCTGCCCCACTTGTATTTGGTTAATGCTTCTGATCAAGTGTTCCGGAGGATTTTGCTGAATCAAGGAAGATCTGTCTAAGCTAGAGAGTTAGGTGTAGGATAATGGCCTCTATTAGAAATCCTGATCCTCTGATTTCATGGTCATTTCCCATTAGCCCATCCTTTCTCACAGTTAGAATGATTCCTGTGGTGTGAAGGATTCTTATTTCCCCCCACCACCATTTTTTAATCTGTATTAAAGTCAATCTCGTCCATCCTTGTAATTAAAAGAAAAAGGTAATAATTGAACATGTATTATTTACCAGAGACTCCCATGTCTGAGAGCTAATAAGTTACTCAAAAATGGGAAAATTCAGAAAAAGAGACTATGTTAAGAATTCCATTCATACCTAGCCACTTAAATGAAATTATACAAACTGATTCGTCTTTCTGAGCTCAGCCTCGATGATAGATTTTGGAGATCTCAGACATGCCTCCCAGAATGGTCATTTGGAAACTCCATTAGAACTCCAAAATTGTTTTCAATTAAAAGTGAGATGCGTAAGCTGAATAATAACAAGTAGCTCAGTATGGCAATGAGCTTAGGCAACAGTATATTTTATGAAAGTGAGCAAGGCTTTGCTGAGGAATATTTTCAAGGGAAGTCAGACTTATAAAGCCAACAGATCAGAAGTCTTCTAGGCAGTGGCTATTACGGTACAAAAGCTCATGTAATATGCAACATACCCCTACTCCTGTGATCAGAGACAGAAGTGTATTTTTAAAAGATCTTTAATGGATTCTGAGTGCCAAAGGTTGTAAAACAGTGAAACTTTCTATAGACCTGTTTGCATGTTACATACATAGCCTGGATCTTCAGAGAGATAAGAAGACAATAGGTAATGGACCACCACTTGTTTTAAAGTGGTTTGAAAAATCAGGTTCCTTATATTTCAGACTGTGCACAAAATAGCCTCAAATTCAGTAGAAATTCTAGAGGGCGTTGGAAGCCAGTTTTCCCAGTCCTTGAGTAGCAATTGCCAACCGTCTTGATTGAATAAATAACCATAGTACACACTCAATAACCCACTTTTGTTTGTTCCGCCTCATCTGTTGCAAAGACATCGTGTCCGCACAGTTAGGCTAACAGAGAGCCCATCTGTCTTGGTTGTATTATTTTATGTCAGTGGTAAACAAGGCCAGGCTAGCTTTTGTCCAGCCATGAGCCGACACAAACAGCGTTTCTGTTTTAGCAGAGGAAGGGGAAATCTCACGGAGAGCTGGTTAGTCGTACTGTTGGATTGGGGACAGTTATTCTGCATTTGAGCTAGTCTTTGACCAAGGTTTTGAGACATTTCTGAAGGACTTCCCGGTGGCCTCAGCCCATGTATGCAAACAACGGCACTGTTTCACTTGCATCTTTTTCTTTTAATGATGGGAGCAGACACCGCGTGCAGTGGGCTGGTGGGTGTCACTCCCGACGGTTGGGAGAGTTAGACAAGTCGAGGAGGTTCTGAGGCCTTACTCTGTGTCTTCGGATAGCTCTTCCGTGCTCTCTGCATCTGAGGTTTTCCACATTTGAAATTGGGTCCTTTCTTGAGAATTATAAAATCACAGCCTTTCAGACTTACAAGGGTCCTTCTATGTCAATATAAATCATGAAATTGATGCCCCCAATAAATGGCTGGATTGGGTCTTGAGCCGGTCCCGAGCCCACACCACCTCTCCTTGTCCCCCAGAATCTGGATGAGTGAGTGGGCTTATGTGAGACGATGAAGTAGCAAGACAGAGCAGAGCAGAAGCCACCGAGGCTTTGGAGTTGGATGCTGCTGGAGCCCTTATTTAATTATCCTTGTGAATGTGAGCGAGTTCCTTAATCTAAGGCTGTTTCTTTCTTTCTTTCTTTTTTAAAATTCTTCATTAAAAAAAAATTATTTGAGAGAGAGAATGTGAGAAAGAACACAAGACTGGGGTGAAGGGCAGAGGGAGAAGAACACTCCCCACTGAGCAGAGAGCCCCAGGCGGGACTCGATCCCAGGATGCTGAGATCATGACCTGAGCCCAGGGCAGGCGCTCTACCGACTGAGCCACCCTGGTGCCCCTCTAAGACTGCTTCTTACCTGTGAAGGGGGGAAAACCCTCACGTCACAGGTGGTTGTGAAATGTGAATGATTTTTTTAAAAAACCCATACGTTGAGGCTTGTGTAACCTCACAGACGCATGGATTTGCTTGCTCAGGAGGCTGTACCCGACCTTCAGGGCCCCCCAGGCACAGTCTGTCTTCGGTCCACTCCTTAGCGGTTGGTCAGGGAGCAGAAGGTGGCATTGACGCTTTGTCTGTCCTCTCTTGCTGACAGCCATCTACCACACCTGCGAGGCCTCCAACTTCCAGTGCCACAACGGGCACTGTATCCCCCAGCGGTGGGCGTGCGACGGCGACATGGATTGCCAGGATGGCTCTGATGAGGACCCGGTGAACTGCGGTGAGTGCCCATTATTCGGCCTCTACCGGGAGCATCCCTCGTATCTGCCGCTTGGGAAGAGAGGCAACAAGTGGGCCAGGGATCGGGTTACTGCTCTGCCGTGCCTGGGTGCCCACACGGACAACCGAACACGCCCTCGCGGCGTCTGTGTGGCATTGCCGGAGGACGTCTAGGGGCGTGTGTGTCATCCTCGGCAGGCAGGCAGTTCGCCTCAGTGCTCTTCCGTAACGACTTTGAAGTGATGGAATGGAAACCGGTTCACGCACCCGGAGTGCTAAATACAGTCACCAGATACAGAAATGACCAGCGCTCCTGCCAGAAATCAGCCAACAGTTTCTGTATAAATCACATGCGTTATGACTAAGAGTTCTCTGTTACCGTCCTGTGGGAAAATGGCTCACCTCCCTGAAGGCAGGACTTTTGCAGCATAACTGATTTCAGATACAACTCTGAGGCGGTCATTTACCTTCACAAAGTAGCTGCCACATAAACACATAGAAAATTTCGTTTTCCTGCAAGGTATCTTTAAGGTTCTCTGTCGTCATCCTTTTCCTCTAACATCTGTAGGAAAACAATCCCCGTTTCTCCTCTGCTGTCAGTATTCTGCTCACGCAACACTTCCAACATTTTTTGACCGCTGTGTGTTTTCCACACCAGGTAATTTTTCAGCACCAGCTGGGGGTCCTCTAGTTAACGCATTCCTTTTGCGGTCTTCCCGGAATAGTGTCAGATCTCACAGGCGAAGGGCACGGTCCCCAGCACTGCCCCCCACCTCACATGCCAGTCACCAGCCTCGAGCTGTCACCCGTGCCTCTGATTGACCCCCTGTACATCTGGGCCCCCTCCTTGGCTTCAGTGGTTTTCTAGAATGTCTCACAGAATGCAAAGAAACACGTTTTGTAGTTTGTTAGAAAAGAATGTGATAAAGGATGGAATGACCATCCAGATGGAAGATGGGCAAAGCACGGGGAAGCATTCTGGGGCTTCTGTGCCCTCTCCAGACCTGCCGCTCTCCCAGCATCTCTGTTCAACAGCCTGGAAGCTCTCTGAGCCCCATACTTTTGAAGATTTTTTATAGCGGCTTTATCGCATAGGTATGACTGATCACTACTCGGTCTCCATCCCTACATATCCTACTTTCTAGGATATGTTCCTCAGTTTGGTGTTGCTGGGCAAAGGTTCTGATGTGATTCTCATTAAGTGTCTCCATATTGCATTTCCAGATGATGCTTCCCAAAGCATCCCTACCAGTAGCATGGCGTTTTTTTTCTCAAGTCTCCCTTGAGCTTACATTTCTTTTTTTTTTTTTTAGCTCTTTTCACCGATTTAATGGTTGGGAGTTTGTCTTCTGTAATTTTGATTTTGCACTTTTTTCAAAAAAACTTTCGTATTTAGAGACATTAAATATTTCCCCAACTCATGGTACTCATGTACTATTTCTGTTTGATGTCCTTTGAATAATTTCCTATTCCATGATGACTTTTTATGGGATTAAAACACATTTTCTTGCCTTATAGCTGACCCTCCTGGAACCATTTTTCTAAGAGTTGGGTTTGCAGTGGCCATGACTAACCTGCTAGAAGTCACTTTTTTTTTTTGTTTAAGATTTTATTTGAGAGAGTGAGTGAGAGAGAGCATAAGAGGGGAGAAGGTCAGAGGGAGAAGCAGACAGCCCATGGAGCTGGGTGCCCGATGTGGGACTCGATCCCGGGACTCCAGGATCACGACCTGAGCTGAAGGCAGTGGCTTAACCAACTGAGCCACCCAGGCATCCCTTGAATTTACTTTTAAGCCTAATATTGGACAGTAGCTCTGTGTTCAGGAGAAAGCATTACCTCATGCTAAGAACTGTCTACTTAGAGTGTAAAACCCGAGGTTCTTAACATTTCTAGGGAGGACTTTCTCCAAAAGGGCTTTGGTTTAGAATTCCTGAAGAATTAAGATGGTGATTTATGAGAGCTTTAAAAGACCAAGATTTATAATCAGGATTCATATCCCCCCTTTTTTTAATTCACTGAAGCTTTGCTTAAAAATAGGTGCTCATGAGTAGATAACATGTTTTCATGGTTCAAAACAGAAAAAAGTACCAGGAGGTGTACTTTCAACATTCTTCTCCCCAGCTGCCAAATTCTGACCTTGTTCCACATAGGAAATTATGGTTGTATGCCTTTTGGGGATATTTTTGTGCATATGTGCAAATTTAAATGTACTGTGCATTCTTGTTCTCTTCTACAAGTAGTCTGCTCTGCGTGTTGTTTTCTACCTCTTATATATGTTATTTTCCTATGACTGTGTATCCAGGACACATTTTTACCAAGTGCTTCCCCAGTGCCTTTGTGACAGTCTGGCGTTCATGGGTACGGCAAGGCATTACCGAATCCCCAGGGATGGACACGGAGGTAGTTTTCCGTGTGTTACAAAGAGCATTGCAATGAATGACCTTGTGCTTACATTGTTATTCACGTGTGTGGGTAGGTAACGTTTTCACCACAGCATTGCTAGGCAGTGTGCACACATCGGTAACTGGCCACGGTTACCGGTCCCCCACCTTCCTTAGGGCTGGTGAAGCTCTCTACCTAAACGATGATGCCTGTTTCCTCTCTGTCATTTTCTCCCCTTGTCGAATGCATTTCAGAGAAGAAGTGCAATGGATTCCGCTGCCCGAATGGCACGTGCATCCCATCCAGCAAGCACTGTGACGGTCTGCGGGACTGCTCGGATGGCGCGGACGAACAGCACTGTGGTGAGCCCACTCCCGGCCCCGGGGAAGCACATATATTGGACTAACTGGTTACATTGCCTTCATACATGCCGGTGGCTAGCTTTTTAACCCGAGTCTTGGGTCAGTGGTGCTCCTCTGTGAGTATACTGTCCTTGGGTTCCCCCCTCCCCCGAATCGGATGTAATTCATCTGGAGCGTGGCCTGGGCACTGGGATTTTTTGGTAAAAGGGTGATTGTGATGAGCAGCCCAGCCTGAGAGCCGCTGTCGCGATGCAGGGGTCGGCAGGCTGGCCTGCTGGGGAACGGCAGCCTCGGTGTATGTAAGCTGTTCTGGCGAATGGTGTTTTCTTTAAACACGGTCACAACCTGTCTACGTGTCGTCTGGGGCTGCTTGCGTGCAAGAGTGTCGGTGTGGCTCCGTCGTAGCAGAGACCGTAGGACCAGCACAGCTTGGAGAATTCGCTCTCTGGTTGTGTCAGCCACCGTTCTCTAGAGAATCAGAACCCATAGGATGTGTGTGTCTCTAGGGAGAGATTTATTCTCAGGAATCTGTTCATGCAGGGATGAGGGCTGGCGAGTCCAAATCTGCAGGGTAGGCCGGCAAGCTGGAGACCCAGGGACAGGCTGATGTCACAGTTCGAGTCGAAAGACCATCTCCTGGCTGTGTCCTGGGTGGCCTTTCGTCTGTGCCCGCATCCCTGGTGTCTCTTTGAAGGGCCCTGGTTCCTCTGTTGGATCAGGGCTCCCCCAGATGACCTCATGTAACCTTAATTACCTCCTTAAAGGCCCAGTCTCCAACTACAGTTACCCTGAGGTTAGGGCCTTAACATATGAATTTTTAGGGATACGATTCAGTCCCTAACTCTGGTCCATTACAGGAAAAGCAGTGGAGAGCCAGTATTCTGTGACTAGTGATTGAGATCGTGAGCACTGACAGCAGACAGGTCCGGATGTCGGTTTGGGTTGGCCCGGCCCTCATTAGCTGGGAACTCTTAGATGCTCAATGCTGCCATCCCCTCCGTTCTCATGACAATGGGACAGTAAAATCTCTCATAACCTTGTCTCGAGAGCTCAGTGATGAACTTCTGGGTCAGGTGCTGTAGCTCAAGGCTCGGCACACAGCACGTGCCCAATGCATAGTGGCTACCGGGGCACCTTTGCTCAGGGCTCACGGGGGTCCCCTCAGTCCCAGGTGCTCACGGCCTTCTCCTGGCTCCCGACCCCTTTCAGAGCCCCTGTGCACGCGCTTCATGGACTTCGTGTGCAAAAACCGCCAGCAATGCCTGTTCCACTCGATGGTGTGTGATGGGATCGTCCAGTGCCGGGACGGCTCCGATGAGGACGCGGCATTCGCAGGATGCTGTGAGTGGAAGGCGCCGGGGGGCCCGGGGAGGGGCCAAGGCCCTGGAGACACTGCAAAGGGCTGGGCCACTCTGCTTCACGGGTGTTGCTTGAGACTCCAGTCTGGCGCTTTCTGAGAAAGACTTACCTTTGTTTCAAAACTATTGCTCTTTGCTGGTTGGTGTCCGTGTAAGCGGAAGGTGTGGAAGTACCGAGGTCTTGGCCCACGTAGCCCCTTCTCGGACCAGCCTTTCCTGTGCGCTCATTGCTCTGTAGTCCCCTCGCCTGGCTGCAGCGGCCTGCCCAGCGCCAGGCGCCACGTGGCATGCCGTGCATTTATTGGACCGCCTGTCTCCCAGCTGGAGTGTGGGCTTCATGAGCGCAGGGCCTTTGTCTCGTGCATTGCTGTAGCCCTGCTCCGAAAACTGGGCCCTGCCAGTCCTAGCGACTCATGCAGGCGACCCTCACCAAGGACCGGAGCCTGGGTGGCTAAAACAACGGACATGCATTTTCTTACCTTCTGGAGGCCATGAGCTTGAGGTCAGGATGTCGCCAGCATTGGTTCTTCAGTGTCCCCCGTCCTTGGCTTGCTGGTGGCTGCCTTCTTTCTCCCTCGGTGTCCCCTCTATGCCTATCTGTGTCTTGCTTTCCTTTTCTTATAAGGACACCAGTCCTATTAGATTAGGGCCCACCCTAATGACCTCACTGTAGCTTAATCACCTCTTTGAAGACCCTGTTTCCAAATATAGGCACCTTCTGAGCCACTGGGGGTTAGGGTTTCAATTGGCTCTTACAAAACATCAAGGAGCCCTGTAGCCGGCCTGTCTCTTGGTGGAGGACAGTTTCCTTTTTCCTCTCATTTCTAAAGTGTCCCACTTTGAGCTCTTCGTATGGCAGTAACCTGGAACTTACGGATGCTTGTTCCTTCTCTAGCCCAAGACCCCGAGTTCCATAAGGTCTGTGATGAGTTCAGCTTCCAGTGCCAGAATGGAGTGTGTATCAGCTTGATCTGGAAATGCGATGGCATGGATGATTGTGGTGACTACTCCGATGAAGCCAACTGCGGTAAGATCTTGGCCTTTCAGCCTCTTGTCCCTAATCTCTGGGTCACAGTGAGACCTGTGGTTAAGGAGGCTGTTCTCAGCCCACTCTCCTGCAGGCTCTGCCTTCTCCTTCCTCAGCACGGTTCCTGCCAGCTCTCGAATCTCTGTGTAAGGAATTGAGTCTTGAAGTGGCAGTCTGTTTCTAGTTGGTGCTGGGGGGCGTTTATTCTGGTTCCTTTTCTTTCCCCAGTCAGGAAGTTCCTATGATGTTTAGGAAGTACGGTAGAGGAATTACCGTAAATCTTTGGAGAGTGCTTCGCGCTCCTCCCCTAAAAGTTACAGATGCCACAACTTTACAGAGTCGTTGTCACCATTAGGTTAGAATCAGTAGTCACATCATCCCTTTGGTAAAATATCAAAAGGGAAAAAGTTGGGTATTATTGGTAAGGTCCTGAAGCGTGGCTTGTGGGGTCCAGGAAGATGGGCTTGGGTCCAGGAAGCCGCCTTACCCCATCTGGTAGGATTGTGCAGTCTTCCCGGGGACTTGGGCTTCGAAGAGACTGTGTCCGGCTTGTTGGCGTGGTGCAGGGCAAACTGACCAGCGGTGCGGTTCCTCCCCCCAGAAAACCCCACCGAAGCCCCGAACTGCTCCCGTTACTTCCAGTTCCAGTGTGAGAATGGCCACTGCATCCCCAACAGGTGGAAATGTGACAGAGAGAACGACTGTGGCGACTGGTCCGATGAGAGGGACTGCGGAGGTGAGGGTCCTAGGTCAGCCCGTGACCAGGACACGCAGCACACAGGGCCCGCTTTCTGCCCAGCATTGAATTTGTCTCCTGGGTGCTGGTCTTATTCAGAGATTTTGGGGGCATAACTGAGTCCTTTTCTATCCTCTCCCACTTTAAAAGCAGTGTGGTTGGTTTCTCCTGTTTGGAAGGTTCCACGTGCCATATTTTGTAGGCCACGTGAGCACTCAGGAAGCTGGCAACTCCAGGTGTGGCCTGCAGACCAGCAGCATCCACATCTGCTTGGAGCTTGTGAGAAATGCAGAGTCTCCAACCCCCACCCCAGGCCTCCCTACTGAGTCAGACTCTGCCTTATAAGAAGATTTCTATGTTGCATTTGAGGAGCATGGGTGTGGGAACATGCTCCTTACTTTCTTTTTGAAGTTCTCTCTGAGCTAGGTCTTAGGGGAGCTGATGTGGAGTTTTAACTAGCATAGTGGGTAGCCTCAGTGAGAATTCTTCCATCTCCCCTGAGCATCCTCAGTTACCTTCCTTCCGTCAGCCTGCAAAAGCACTGAGCCCATGTTGAGCCCCTGCAAAAGCAAACTCATTCAAATATTAGCCTAAATCAGATAAAAGGGGTTAGATGAATCTGTTTCAAAAAAGAGAAGAGGTTGCAGTCTATTCTGAGACCACATTATAAATGATTTTTTCATGAGCTGCTGTTCAGAACCATGCCTGGCGCTGGTCTCCCTGAGCCGGGGAAGCTCAAATGGGGACGTCCGTGCTAAGTTTGGGACACATCTTGGTCTGAGATCAAGCGTCCTGTAACACTTTGGGTGTTGTTGCTTGCTTGTGTTTTGCTCAGATTCACATATTCTTCCATCCCCCACTCCCGGGCCCTCTACGTGTCTGCCCAATTACTTCCGCTGCAGCAGCGGGGCATGCGTGATGGACAGCTGGGTGTGCGACGGGTACCGGGATTGTGCAGACGGCTCGGATGAAGAAGCTTGCCCCTCGCCTGGTGAGTGCTAGCCCTGCCCGCTCCCATGGCACCTGCCTTTGTGGGGCGGACTTTCTGGGGTAGGTCCTGGGCACTGAGGGGCCCTACTCGGTGCCTCCTGGCTTCTGGGACCCTGTGCTCTGGGGCCCTGGGCTGCTTGTCACCTCCAGAGCCAGGACACCTCGGGGACTCAGAGCTGGAGGGCCTCCTCTTCTCTAACCGCCTTCTCATCTTCCTGCACGAAAAGGCCAGCTGCCCTGCTTTCCACCCTGGTTGCAGCTGGGCCACCTTTGCTTCCTTCTCCACAGGAAATTACGATGGGGATTATAGGGGAAGTGTTTGCCTGTGTGTTAAACTCTCACGGGAGAGAGCCTGATTTTCCCGCTGGCTAGTTGCCGGCCATCCTGCTAAAGGAGGGTAAGCACTGCCATCTAGTGGCCGGACCCAGAGAGGCCTCTGAAGGCGAGGGCAGTAACCCACGTTGCCGGAGGCGGGAGTCTACCCCGAGACCTGGACTACTGCCTTTCCTTAACTATAGGCAGAACAAAGGTTAGGGTACTGTGTCCTTTCCCGAGCAGGATTCTATTTCAGATGCGGTTAGAGTAAGAGAATAGCCACTTGTTGTCTATGCTTTGTAAATCCTTTTCCTAGCAAACTTCTAGATCAGCATTTTCCTCCTTCCAAACTAACTCGTCCCGTTGCTTCACTATTTGAAATCATCAGTGGTTTCCGCTTGTCTGGAAGAGAGATTCCAACCCAGGAGTCCTATTTTCAAGGTCTTGCTTACCTGCTGTTACTTTGCATGTCTGCCAAGCCAGGCTCCTCATCCTCCCTGGACAGCTGCTTCTCTATTGATAGTCCTTTAGCAGAGTTTCTGCCTTACCAGAGACCTCTGTCCTCCTTGACTTTGCCCTCCGACTTGTCCCCATCTGTCCATCCCAGCAAACAGAAGCATGGGTTTTGTAGCTAAAAGAGATCTTGATATGTCACCAGCGTTTATCAAAGCACGAAACAGAGACCACCCGTAAGGGAAGCACTTTGCGGGTATTTGTAAGAACTACAGAATTAGGATTTCTGCATGGAGCTCAGGAGCTCCCCACATGACTGCTGGCTTCGCTGAAGTTTGAGATTCCTGCCTGGAGTAAGTGCTGTGTCATCTGCTCTTGCCAGCGCACGGGCCTGGAGCTCTCTCTGAGTCCTGTCACTGGCACTGATCTCTTTCCCAGTCTCATACTTAGCTGTTGTCCTTTAGATTCTTCACAACGATCTGCCGTGTGCTGCTTCCTGGTCATCTCATGCGTGAGAATCTTTCTTTTCCAAGCAGTTACACAGACCTCATCTTTTGGGATTGTGCCCTATAGTACTTTGAATTCCCCGCAGTGCTTATTACAATAATAGGCAAATAACATCCTATAAATGCTTCTCAAATTAAAACAAATTATTTTAAAAAACTGTTTTATCTCTGTCCTTGGCCCCCAAGACCCACCTGTCTGTTCAGTGATTCAATTCTCCTCGGAAAATTTTCTTTGGGTTATTGAAACTTCTGAGCAGGATATGAACAGACTCTAGCAAACTCTGCTTAATGAAGGGAGCAGATTTCTATTTCTGCCTTTCCTTCTGTGATTTCTTTTGTATGCATGTCATCAGTGCAAATTAACCTGGGTCGTCCCCAGCTCTCGGATGTGGTTTCTGCACTGGCAGTCTGCTAACTGGTCTCTGGGCCTTGTGCCTCTCCCCTTTACAGTTTACCTTCTTAGAGGCCGCATATGGATGCATGATCGTGCCTCCCCCGGTCTGGAACCTTCTGGCAGCCCCCTTCCTGTCTAAGCATTAGTGCTGTGATGTGCCTTGCCTTGGCTTTCTAGCCTTATTTTTTAACACTTTTCTCATGCACCCTGTTTCAGCAAAGGGGTTCTAGGTGTAGGAGAATGCCCTTTGAAAAACCAGTTAAAACTAAGGGATGTACGCAGTGTCCCAAAATTAGTGATTGGTCCTTGTTGTTTCATTCCTTAACTCAGGTTACTGTACGCCATCTGCTAATGCTTCCTCCCGTTCTGTAGCTTCAGGGGGTCCCTTTCCGCAGGTCACTCTATCAGTGATTTCTTAGCGCCAGAGTTTCTTTTGGGGGTATCCCTTCTACTAGCCAGGATCCTCCTCCCTGGGCCCAGTATTGTCCAGGCCTGCTACATGTCCCTCCCCTGGGCCTTCACTGCCCTCCTTGGGACTCCCTTTGCCTTTCTCCTGGTTTTGAGTCGCTATTTCCTGGGTCTTATAGCTGGCTTTTCTGGGTTTGCTCCCTTGTGTTGCTGGAGCACATCCTCCAGTAGATTTTATGCACTGACCATGCAGCACAGAGGCCAAGGACAGAGAGAGGACAGCCTTCAGCATGTTTGTCTTCTGAGTTTGCTGCCTAGGATTTGTGCCCTTTGCTCTGTATGCCTGGGCCACACATGTCCAGCAGGATGTGGCTTCTCCATCATAAGGACTTGTTTGACTTCTTTCATGTTGGAGATCCTGTTTTCTATAGCTCAGATTTCTTTCCTTCACCCTTTCTTTCCCTCTCTCCTCCCCTCCTCTCTTTTTTAGTTTAATCCTATTTTTTTGGTCGATCACATTTTCTAGAAGGTTCCCTGGGAAAGAGCATGTGGGAGGCATCGTTGAGGGCTTGCTTCTCTGAAAGTGTTTCTCTTCTGTCTTCAGATGTGAGTGATAGTTGTTGGTTTGGGCTCAGAATTCTAGGTTGTCAGTAATTCTCCTTCAGAATTTTGAAGGCATTACTCCGCTGTTACCAAGCAGCCTCTCTTTCTTCCTAGAACTCCTATCATGCATACATTAGATCTACTGATGTGGTCCCGTCACCTTTCTATTTTTAAATCGGTCTCTTTGTTTTCTCCCTTTATTTCCTGGAAGATTCAGCTCTGTCTTCCGGGCCTGCTCCTGAGTTTTCCATTGCAGTTACCGTGGTTTTAATTTCAGGAGCTTTGAAATTTCTAGTACTCTTCCTTTGTCATGGCATCCTGTCCTCATGCAGAAATACACATTCTGAGCATATTGAGGATATTTATGTTTGAGGTTTTCTTCTTACAAAATCTCTATTTCCTCCAAATGTTTTTTTGCAGGGGAGGGGTCTGTACTCTTTTCTGTCTTTCATGTCAGAGGTTTTCCCCCGATAATCCTGGGTTGCTTGCTTGTGTTTAAGGGTAGGGATAAAAACACAAGAGATTGTGCACACGGGTAGGCTTGTCGGCTTTGAGTTTCGTGGTTGGGCTTTTTGTCGGGGACCTTTTGATCTGGGTTGCTTGAGGATTCATTCCCAAGGCTGGTTGGCTTCCCTAGAGATTTTTATAACCCCCTGCCTTGCGAATAGAGGTGTTCTTTCCAGACTTTATGAGGATGGGGACCACAGTCCTTGCATTCAGTGATCTGTGGGTTTAACCCCCTCTCTTCAGTATGGCATTCTTGCTCGCCACTGGGCCCATCTAACCAGCCCTTTTTACCCTCCACGTAATCCTCCAGGCTTGGGGCGACATCTGGAGTGATTGTCACATGGGCTGGGTAGGGGCGGGGCACATAGGGAATATTGCTGTTACTCAGACATTCTTTGGTCCTTTCCCTTACTGCCTTTCTCCCTCGTCTCTGCCAGTTCACAGATAATCATTTTCCAGCTCTTTGAAGCTTCTGTGATACTGATTTTGTGGGATTTTTGCTTTTTGATGTGACAGGATGGGGTCCAGCCTTCTCTCGTCCCTTGAGTCACTTACCCCTGTCTGCAGTCCAGCTTCCAAAATCAGATGGCTGTGTCCGGTGGATCTGCCTTCCCTATCTAGATTTCACATTGGTTTCCAGGCCCCCGTCGTCATTTTGAAAGCACCGTAATTTCCTGAATTTCCTACCGCGTTAAGTCAGTTGCACTTGCTGACCAGCCCCCAAGTACTCAAAAGTGAATTTTCAAAACCTTTTCTTCCAGCAAATGTCACAGCTGCCTCTGTTCCCACCCACCACGGGCGCTGTGACCGATTTGAATTCGAGTGTCGCCAACCAAAGAAATGTATCCCGAACTGGAAGCGCTGTGACGGCCACCAGGATTGCCAGGATGGCCAGGACGAGGCCAACTGTCGTGAGTAGTCTCCGAGGAGTTCACTGCTTGGGGAGCATTTCTGGAGAGCAAGGGACCCCATTACTCCTGCTTTGTTTCTCATATTAACCTTGCATTTTGGGGATTATCTCCATTTTAGAGACAGGAAAATCAGCTTTGGAGATCACCTTGTCCGTATCAGACTGGGATATTTATTTAGTAGTTTTTTTTTCCCTTTTTTTTTTTTTTTTGTTCGTTCGTTTGTTTTGCACAAGATGGTGACCTTTTCATCATGTCATGTTCAAAGTTCTTAGTGGAATACTCTGAGATAACAGAAAGAAATGAGGGAGTAGGATAAAATTCAAATAGACCTTTGGGACCTCAAAATAATAGGGCAGATGGATCCCACATTTCCCAAACTCATAGGAGGAACGTTTCAGCCAAATAAGTAACTGCACAGTAAAATGAACATTGAAAATAATTAACAGAGGAAATAAAATAGGACCTTCCTCCTGGATGAGATTAATTTATTCATTGGCATTCTTTAAATAAGTTTCTTTAACCTGTTCCAAATCAGCATTATTCATAATGATGTTGCCTGGTTAAGGTCTTAAAATCAAGATGTGCTGTATCTCCAATCTTCCTCAATTCATTAATCTGAGAGTCCTATCAGAAAAGGAAATGAGGGGCGCCTGGGTGGCTCAGTTGGTTAAGCGGCTGCTTTCAGCTCAGGTCATGATCCCAGAGACCGGGATCGAGTCCCACATCGGGCTTCCTGCTCGGCGGGAAGCCTGCTTCTCCCTCTCTCACTCCCCCTGCTTGTGTTTCTCTCTATCAAATAAATAAAATCTTTAAAAAAAAAAAAAAAGAAAAGAAAAGAAAAGGAAATGAGATTAGCGTGGCGTGATGCTTCTTGGAGGAGCTGGTCCCTGAAGGCCGCCACAGCCTCTTCCAAGTGCCTATTGATCACCTGTTTAATTATCAGCTTAAGGATTTTCAGAGATTAATAGTGACCATATTCTCTATTTCTAAAACCTGTGTTTTCCCACTTTAAAAAACATTGAGATGTGTTTCATAAAGAAACCTCAAACACCCATCAGCTTTACTACTCACTTGTTTAGATATATTTTACCATGTGGAATAATTCTGGGAAGGGGGATCTTGGTATTTTCTAAATCTGCCTTTCATAGAGTTTCTTCCTGAGTGACCCCTGCCCATCATTCTGTTACTATTCCTTTCTTTATGTTTCTTTGTCATTTTTTTTTTTAAGATTTTATTTATTTGACAGAGAGAAACACAGCCAGAGAGGGAACGGAACACAAGCAGGGGGAGTGAGAGAGGGAGAAGCAGGCCTCCCGCCGAGCAGGGAGCCCGACGTGGGGCTCGATCCCGGGTCTCCGGGATCATGACCCGAGCCGAAGGCAGTCACTTAACCAACTGAGCCACCCAGGCGCCCCTTCTTTGTCATTTTTAATCACTATCTAAAATCACAGATTCGTTTAATTGTTTGCGGTTTCTCTCAATAGAAAGGAAGCTCTGTGAGGGTAGGTCCTTTGCTGTACACACCACCATATCCTTAGCATCTTGAACAGTACCTGATTCATGGTAGGCCCTCCGTGAATATTCACTGGCTAGGTAGATGGCTGGGAAGATGGGTGGATGGATAGATGGATGGATGGGTGGGTGAGTGGATGAATGGATGGGCAGATGAAGAAAGGGGGTAGATGGATGGGTGGATGGGTGTCTAGTTGGGTAGGTGGGTAGATAACGGGTGGCTGCTTGAATGGATGGGTAGGTAGGTGGGCAGATAGATGGAAGGATGAATCCCATCTTGGGTTTCTTATACTAGTGGGTCTCCAACATTTTCTAAATGCTCTAGTGCAATTTTATTTGTGACCAAGCCCCTGCCCCTTGCAACTTCCCCAAAGCGAACCAATTTCAGCTGAGCGTGTCACAGAGCTCTATAATACACTGATTTCCAGGAGATGGGGGATTGTAGTTTGTGAAAAGCCTCACAGTTCCTATCTTTCATTGACAAGTACTATAATAGAGAGTTCTTTTAAAAGTATATTTATTTGAAGCCTGTACCTCCACATGCAAAGACATGCAAAGTCTTAATTCTTCCTTCATGCGAGTACTCGCCAGTTGAGGATAGTTGTTAAAACACCCCGACCCCCTGTATCCTTTGTTCTGTGGGATCGTCTCTCTGGGTCCATTATCCATTCCTGTTGACCATGCTGCTTCTCTCCTGAGAACATGACACCGTTTTTGTGTCGGATAAGGAGGCTTCCCAGCGCCACTGAAGGGGTTACTAGGCCTCATTCCAGAGGTGTATTTTAAATCGGAAGCTGATAAGCGCAGCCCACTTTCCCTGAACACCATCAGCTGTTCCCACAACGTGCCATCCGCTCTCTTGTAGCCACACACAGCACCTTGACCTGTACAAGCAGGGAGTTCAAGTGTGAGGACGGCGAGACATGCATCGTGCTCTCTGAGCGCTGTGACGGCTTCCTGGACTGCTCGGACGAGAGTGACGAGAGGGCCTGCAGCGGTGAGTGCCACCCCGGGGGCCCTGGGTTCAGCTTGCACCCCCGGGCACTGTGCCGGGAACCTTGGGGGCCTTTCCTCAGTTGAAGAGAAACCACTTTTTTGCTCACTTTTGGAGCGCCCCGTGAAGGGAGGCTTGTCCTGCCTCTGAGGTAGCCTGGCCTCATCCCTGTGAGGGAAACGCTGCTCTTGGATTTGTTTTCTGTGACATCCCGCTTCGTGGGGGTGCACCACGCTCCTAGAGCCTCAGGCTTTGGGGTGGGGTGTACGCGGTCCTTCTGGCTGGAGCGCCTTTAGTAATTGTCCTAGTCGTTCTGGGCTACCATTGACAGAACGCCACAGGCCGAAGGGCTTGTGAACAACAGGGACTTATTTCTCTTAGTTCTGGAGGCTGGAAGCCCGAGATCAGAGCACCAGCAGATTCCACGTCTGGTGAGGGCCTCCTTACTCGTTCATAGACAGCCGTCTGCCCTGTGTCCTCACCTGGCGGAAGGGGTGAGGGAGCTTTCTGGGGTCGCTTTTTTGAGGACACAGATCTCATACATGAGGGCTCCATCCTTATGACCCGATCACCTCCCGAAGGCCCCGCTTCCTGATCCCATCATGTTGGGGATTGGGTTTCCGTTTATGAATTTTGGGGGACACCCACATTCAGTCTGTCGCAGGAGTGGGTCCTGCCATGATGTCACCCCTGGACCTGTAGAATTCTCTCTTGAGAAACAGGCTTACCTCCGTGTAGACAAGGAGACGAAATACAAGAACAATAGTAGAAGGTTTGAGCTCTTTTTTTTTTTTTGCCTTAAGACGCTGTCCATAGCCTGACAGTCTAGATCATGGTAGGTCTGCATAAACATCGAGGGACCTCTTGAGTTCTTTGAAACCCAAGGATTTGTGGGATCCCACTTTCTTTCCCTTTCCCCCCTCATCTCCCTAGATGAACTAACTGTATACAAAGTACAGAATCTTCAGTGGACAGCTGACTTCTCTGGGGACGTAACATTGACCTGGACACGGCCCAAGAAAATGCCCTCTGCTGCTTGTGTCTATAACGTCTACTACAGGTGGGTCCCCTCTGGGCCACGAGGGAAGAAAACAATGTTCTTACCAGTACTGGAAGTTCTGCAGACTCTCGTCGTGTGCAGAGAGCGGCTATTCATTAATTGAGCCCGGCGTCCCCTGTGAGCGCACACTGCTCTGATGTGACGGTATCTTGCTTCTTTCGGCCAGGGTGGTTGGAGAGGGCATCTGGAAGACCGTGGAGACGCACAGCAATAAAACCAACACCATATTAAAAGTCCTGAAGCCAGACACCACGTATCAGGTGAAAGTGCAGGTGCAATGCCTCAGCAGAGTGCACAACACCAACGACTTTGTCACTCTGCGGACCCCAGAAGGACGTAAGTGTTCTCAGTTTCCCTTTATGGCGTGTTCAGGACTTCCTGTGGGATTCACAGTTTCCCAAGGGCACTCAGGAGCGTGGGAACCTAAATACATGGTCCGTATGTATACAGAGGATTTGTGGCCAAGCCTGTGTGAGCTGTTGTGCACGTTTTCTCCTTATTAGGTCACATGATGTTTCGCTGCCTTGGGAAGTTAACTTCAGATCATGCCCAACATGGCCCGCTTTTGCGTTGCTTCTCTAGCTCCTGTCTCTATCTTCAGTCTCCATGTATTTCGTAGTATTTAGTATTTGTGAGATCATCATTGTTAAGGTATGAGGCATGTCAGGTGTCGTAAGACCCTATTTTCAAGAGATTTACCAAAACTCACGTGTCCTAGAGAGTTCCCTGCTTACTCACCTCTCATGGTAGCTGACTTCGGGGGACTCCGTGCTTATTCCCATGATCTTCGTCCCAGGGGTCTTGTGAACTTTGCCTTTGCGAATGCCCGTGCTTACATTTGGGTTATGGCTGGAGAGCTCCGTGTGAACTCCCATCGATCTTACTGTGCGTGCAGATGCTCACGTGTGAAATAGTTACAGATAGATGACCACAGCCAGGCTGCTATCACAGGGATAGTTCCTTGCTCCGTCAGCTGGGAAGGCCCAGACAGGTGTCACTTCTGCACCAGTGAGCACACCTGTCACTCAGATCGAGGCTTCTGGGCCATTCTTCAAGAAAAGGAACTAGGGCTTCTTGAAGAAATGGTTGATTCCAGCACGAGGGCAAGATAGCTCTGGGGGGAGCCCAGAGAAAGCACAGAGGTCTGAACACAGCAAAACTCTCCAACACCTGCAGGTTATGATTTGGTTAACTCTTGTTTAGTAGAACCTGGGGTGTCAGGTGGTCGAGCCCGGGGTGTCAGGTGATCAACCAAAGCCCGCAAGGGAAAATTGAAATAGATAAGTTTATCATTCCGAGGTCCTGGAGGAAGTACACAGCACACCCTGTGGGACCCCTGGGGCACAGGTGAAGGAAGGGGGCAGGCAGAGAGAGAGCAGGAGCCGGGCATGTGCCTTCTCTAGAGTTCATGGCTGTGGTACACTCAGGTTCCTGTGCTAATGGCACATCGGTCCATTCAAGCTAAAAAGGAGGGGTTTTTGGTACAGCTTTCTGGGGTACTCCAACAGAAGGTCCTGGGAGACCAGGGAGACTGGTTCTCACAAGGGCTGTCGGGAAGTCGTCTCGGGAGCTCACATTGGCCGGTGACTCTGCAGGTGCCGTCTGGAACACATGCTGGCACGAGGGGCTGGTGGGTCTCGGACCCCTGCACACTGCTTGGCCAGAGAATGGATGCTGAGGCCGTGACACCACGGCGTAGCTTAGCCAAATTCTCGACTCTGCCAAACTGTCTTTGAAATGCCCCACTCATTGATTGTCTTTCCACAGACCTTAGCACCTGGAGTTGCTCAGCTGTTAGGTTAGATATCGGAGACCCAGAGACCAGTGAGACCTGGTCCCGTCCTCAGAGGGCTTGCAGGTCTCCAGCTGTTGATGCATGTTTATTGTATCCATTTGCTGGGGCCGCCTTCACTAAGTACGGTAGCCTGGGGTGCCGACACAACAGA
This sequence comes from Spilogale gracilis, assembly GCA_004023965.1. NCBI lineage: Eukaryota > Metazoa > Chordata > Mammalia > Carnivora > Mephitidae > Spilogale > Spilogale gracilis. Next base: position 87,381 of record PITA01002560.1, on the reverse strand, counting down.
AATTGATTTTCTCACTATTCTAGAGGCTAGGAGTCTGAGATCAAGGTGCCAGCAGGGACATTTCTTTGGAGGCCTCTCTCTCCTTGGGTTGTAGGAGGCTTCCTCCTGTATGTGCGGAGAGTGGGGGGCAGCAGCTCATCCCATAACATTCCTCTCCTGGGTGTTATCGACCTGGATACATTCCCTGTAGTCAGAATGAAGTTTGACTGGAGAGTGTCGTAATTGGCCTCCGTGTGCGGCTTCCAAGCCACCTCTGAAGGCAGTCAGAGAAGAGAAGACCCAGAAATGTCTTGACACGAAAGTCATTCAGGAGCCTGGGTGATCCCATTCATTTGGCTATAGAAGTTTTGTGCTGCTAGAAAGGAAGTTTCTTTCTTCCTTCATGGCCATGCCCATGGTACTGGAGTCAGATGAGAAGTGGAGGCAGCAGGTATTGTCCTTGGCGATTAAGATCTCAGCGCTGACGGCCTCGTGCCAGCAGGTGATTTCGTCGTGCAGCCCTTGTGAGCCATAGACGTCCATCACGCCGGACTAAGCCGCGGTCTGGTGTGTGCACGGCACGCCTCCCGTTCTGGAAGAGGCAGGGTTTGTCGAGGCGAAGACCAAGCTCATGGCTTTCACTGGTGGATAAGTCCCAGGGCGGGTCTGGATTCTTTCTAGTCTTTGTTTCGGTCTAAGGGACGTTCTTCCCATTTCCCCATATGCAGATGGCTTTTAACCCTGAGTTGACTCTTTTCTAGTGCCAGACGCCCCTCAAAATCTCCAGCTGTCACTCCCCAGGGAAGAGGAGGGTGTGATTGTGGCCCACTGGATTCCTCCCAGCCACACCCATGGCCTCATTCGAGAGTACATTGTAAGTAACTTCTGCGAGCAGCAGCCTCGTGTGTCTGTGTGAACAGCTTTCTGGGTCCTATCAGAGCAGAATCGAGTCCTCAGTGGCTAGGACGTGTTTGATGTCGCCGATGAATAGCGATCCACCAATTAGAACATTGCACACCTCACCTCGCTCTGTCCTCCTGCCTCCTTGTAAGGTGTCAGGATGTCCCAGACCATTGGTTACCTTACTAAAAATTCCTTCCTTTCACTTTAGGTGGAATACAGCAGAAGTGGTTCCAAGATGTGGGCCTCCCAGAGGGCTGCTAGTAACTTTACGGAAATAAAGAATTTACTGGTCAACGCTCCATACACTGTCAGAGTGAGTGTTAGCCCCCGTTTCAGCCATCTGGGTAGTCTCAGAACATGAGAACCCCATGCTTACCTTTATGAGATACGTACTAGTAGTCTGCTAAATACTGAACCTCTTGCTCTGGAAGATCATCATCATCTCAGTCTCCTAAACCCATGCCCCAGAGAACTTGAAACCAGATTTCCCTCAGATAACTGAGAATTTTTGGTAATGTGGCTTTACCTGCTTTTAGCCCAGATTTTGTGCAAGCATTCCCGCTCTATACTCTTGCACTTACCACTTTTCTGCTTCTCCTTAGCTGCAGGGTGAGCAGAGCTATGGTAAGTGCCATTTAGAAGCTGGTATCATGGGGATCTTATGTAACATGTTATCAGTACCTTTAGTAGAAAAGAGATTTTGTGCAGGATATGTTTGCTGGGACCATTAACCGAGCATACAGACTCATGACACTGATGATTTTCTCGGTCCCCTTTTCACATACATGTATGTTTATATGGGTCTGCAGGGACCCACAGGCGCCCATCCCCCCACCCACAGAAAAACCTGAGACCCGTCAATAGAAACCCATCGTGTCCACACCGTCACCACTCCCTTTGCCCAGATCCCGCCCCTCCCCCGTTGTCTCCATCCCCTTGTTGCAGTTCCTGGGGCCGCTGAGTGTCCGAGTTCCCTCTGCCCCCCTCACTGCCAGAGTCTCAGCGCCATAGCTCCTTTGGAACCCGTGCTGTATGGTGTATCACCTTTATTTACTAATCCACACTCTGATTTGAAAAGGTGGCTGCAGTGACGAGCCGTGGAGTAGGAAACTGGAGCGATTCTAAATCCATCACCACCATCAAAGGCAGAGGTAAATGATTCCAGCATTTTTGCAGATTGAGAGAAGATAGAAACCCTTTGGAAATGCCTTTCAGTGCCACTGGGAAGTGGAAAAGCATAGATGAGAAAACCTCTGGCAACCTCCTTTCCCCCCCCGCCCCGCCACGCACACATTTCCAGGGCTTTCCATGGTGCTTTCGGTACAGTTTCTTGGGGGGCCGTCAGATGTGCTCCTAGAGCTGAGCATTTCTTGTGGTGCAGACGTGCAAAGGGATTTCCAGAGGCCGTCATGCCCAGCTCCTGTGCTCATGCACAATACTCGGAATGAAAGGACTCCTTCCTTCTCGCAAGAGATACAGATGGTTTCATGCATGTCTGTTGATGACGTTTGTTAAGAGCGCTCTGCTGACCTTTGAAACTTCTCCAGGGGCACCGACAAAGGATGCGCAGGTGGTGGGTTCTAGCACTAGAGATGACATCAGTGATGGTAGACTGCTTGCGGAGGGCCGTGCTGGTGCTCACCGTGACGTCAGTGCATCTCTTTGAACCCTGAGCAGCCTCTAGAAAGCTATAAGAACAGATAAGGAACTAGAAGGAAGTTAAGGCACTTCGCATACAGCGATAAATGCTAGAGAGCGGGGACAGGAGCCTGTGCCTTTAGCCACTGGGCTGCCCGGCTGCCCAGCGGCTGAGACACCTGCTCGGCACTGCTCTGCCCTGCTTGCGTCTGTGCCTCGGGAGGGCTGGGGTCTGGGCTGGTTTCCTCCATTCTCACTGGGGTCAGGGAGGAACCAGTGAAATTGCTGATGAAGGAGGGAATTAAATCAATTAAAAGGAAGGCTTCTAGCACACTTGGGGCTACGAACTATAGCTCGTATTCTCCAGTGCTTTCTTGAACTTAACCTTGGCACTCATAGCTTCTGTTTCTGGACAGAAGTGTCACGCGGAGTGGGGTTGGAGGGTTTTACCTTAACCTGAGCCTGTGAGAGATCGGCTGTGGGTTATGAAGAATCCCTATAAAATTTGGGCTCCTTGAGATCAGGGCAGGAGGCAGCCAATCTTAGTGAACCCGGCCAGTCTTTGTAACAGGGTGCTTGGGGGTACTTAGAAAAAGCGTACCGAGTGCACACTTCCCTCGAGTTTTGATTATGTTGTTATTTCCCTCTCCAAAATCGATCAAAACATACACACTGAAAAGAAGGGACACTGGAAGGTCAGCAATAAGACACGTACCTTGATTTCCCTGAACACAAATCACACCTGCCTTGGAAAGTCTCTTAGACTTTTTCTGTCTGATTTTTGCCAGTGAGCTCAGCTCTTCGTACGCGTGTTGGTTAGGGTACAGGAACCCACGGTGTGCGGAGTCAGAAAGGGCACGCCATGTGCTTTCTGTGAGCTGTGTCGTCATGACGTCACACAGAAGACACACACCAGTGACGTCAGCCAGAAGCACCACGTGCATCAGTGGATATGGGGGGTTACTAGCAACGAGAGAAGCACCCTGCTTCTTGTTTTATGTGAACTGCTCTCCCTTAATCCTTATTAATCCTGTAAGGATTCTTAGGCTCATTTTGTAGCTAAGGAAACTGGGCTTTGGGAAGGCTTGTGACTTATCCCAGTCACCACGGTTGTAATTCAAGTTGGCTTGACGGCAACACTGCCACCATTGTGCTCAGAGTTGGCAGTCTGAAACTCATAATACCCTGTCTTTTTCTTGCCCTAACATCCTTTTTTTCTTCACGTCCACTCTTATTACATGGTTGATCATCTAGAGGGACTCATCTAGATTTTGGTACATGTCTTTTACCACCAAATCTTACCCTGTCGTTCGAGTGTCTTTTTCCTTGCCCATATAAGAGGCTTACGAGCAGTCATTCCATCGAACCCGTTGGATTACAATCGACAGGGCACAGTCTGCCATCTTGGGCGGACCTTTGGAAGGGTAAGCACATGTTCTCATCACTTCAATGGAGAGGGGTCTTTCCGTTCTGCCCCTTTCATCGTGCCCATGCCAGTGATTTCTCAGCTCCTCAGTCTGTCATAGGTAAGACTTAATTAGAAATGGAGAGAACAGGAATGTTGGTTGAGTTAACATTAGTATGCAGAGCAGTCCCTTGCACCGTTGTCTAAGTATCCAAATGGGAATTTGGACTCAAGTTGGTCAGACTCCAGAGGCCACGTTCTTTCCATTTTGCCACACGTGTATTTACAATTTACGCCCTGTGATTTATCGTGCCCTCCACCTCGGCGGAGGTCCTAAGGCTGCTCGGACTTTGTTAGTGCCGGGAAAAGTGGCGCCCACTGGGATGCCTGCGTGTTTCAGAAGCAGGCTGCAGCTGGGCTGTTTGGGGACATTGACATCATGGAACTTTTCTGCTTGACCCAGTTGCCTGGATCGCTGGCACCCTCCACTTAGGACACGAGCCGGAAAAGAGACGAGCGAGAACAGCCAAACACCTGCCCTCTCTTCTCCCGCTAAAAGATCACTTTGTGTGTGGAGTTGAGAACTGTGAAGTCCCTCTTTCCTCACTTTTCATCACGTGGTTTCTCTTTTGAATTTCCGCTTTGTTTTCAGCGATCCCACCACCAGATATCCACATCGACAGCTACGGTGAGAATTCTCTGAGCTTCACCCTGACCATGGAGAGCGACATCAAGGTAACCTTGGGATTTCAAACTGGCCTTTGGGTGGGGCTGTCCTTGTGAAGGAGCCCCTGTAGCCTGGGACAGTACAAGGAAGAAGAGCCAGTGCCTCAATCCAGTAAAACCAAACTAGGGTGACTAGGTTGGTTCCTTCCCCCACGAAGAACTTAAGTCCTTCTCGTGTAATTATTCTGCCTCAGCCTGGTGCTTTTTTTTTTTTTTAACCATATAATTAAATGGTTCACAGCTACAGTGCAAATAAAGAGTTGGTGTTAACAGAATATGTATGCCCTGTAATTTTCAGCTTTATTGGATTTCCTGGTGCGAAGCACTAATACAGAGGTTCCCACAGTGAGAGAGAGTCGGATACCTTAGAAACATACCCACTCACAGCCACCCGCTTCCTCTCCTTGTGGTATCACTGTTCCCTCCACGGGGCCCGTCTGCAGAGCCTCCTCCACCATTAGCCTCTGGTGCCCGTGCTTTTCCAAGCTGAGATGCACCTTCCGTAATGTTCCTTCTTTCTCGTCTGCCTTTCCTCACATCCCTCCCTGTCTGAAGCCTTCGGAGCCCTTGTGTCGCTTACTGAACCCCATTTTGGTGGCTTGTGCTTGGCCTCGGAGACGGCTGCTGCAAGGGATGGCCTTCCTATAAACCCTGTCCGTATATATAGGCTTTTCTCTCGAAAGCATTTTAATTTTTTTGTTGTCGCTCCCTATTTAAAGATCTTCAGATCAAATCCTTTTATGAGCTCAGGACTTAGAAGAGGTAGTCTTTCCTGAGGCCTGGGTATATTTGCTCCTGTTAGACTGTGGGACCTAAGCAAGCCCCTTTCGTGTTGACCTCTTGGCCTTGACCGCAGGGGTCATGGAGCTAAGATGTAGCCTGCGTTACCATAGTGTAGTTCTCTCTAAAGTTGTTCCTCTTTCCACTTTGTGAATTGGCCCTTGTCCATTTATTCTGCACCAGTTTTTTTTGTTTCATCACATCTCTAGTGTATATTATAGTCACATGTTTGTTTTTAGAAGTAGGTGCAGTATAACTAACTATTCAATGATAGCACACGGGGAACCTGTCCAAAGAGCAAAAGAAACAACCCATCCGTTGTAAGAAAGGAGATGCCCTAAGGAACAATAGCAAAGGGGTGCCATTTTTGTTTGCTGTGCTATTCCCCTAACCTGTTCCTTGGTTCCTGGCAGGTGAATGGCTATGTGGTGAACCTTTTCTGGGCATTTGACACCCACAAACAAGAGAAGAGAACTTTGAACTTCCGGGGGAGCATCTTGTCACACAAAGGTAACACCTTGGAGCTCGTCCACGTGTGAGCAGGGAGGATTACGGGGAGCGAGGCATCCTGGCAGCAGAGCTTGTGGGGGGTGCTGCCTGGAAGAGGGGGCTCTTCTCTGGCTGCCATTCTGGGTGAGCAGAGTAAAGAGACTGGCAATGTCCTGCCTCTGGGGGTGGGTCTACTCGGTGGCTCCTCAGCCCCCTTCCTAGCGCCTTGACTCTCAATGGAAGTTGGGGCCTTAAAAGAGGAGAAACTGGAAAGAAGTCTGATGAGCCCTGTATGGGTGATTTTTAAGTTCCAAAAGAAAGTTCCAAGGGTGAGTTGCCTGCCCCTCCTTTCTGGTGTGGTTCCCTCCTCGTTTGCTAACAGAGGGTACCCAGGACATGGTGCAGAGCTGCTATTCAGTGCACGCTCGCTGACCGAATGGACAGACTGAGTTGAGGGAGGAGGGAAGGTGATGTCCCAGCCCCTCTTGTACCTGTGCATCCGCTGTACATAGGCATTTACCTAGGTGTTCTAGGGGTACCGGCTTAGAGAACCCCAATCATAATTCTCTGCGATATGCTCATTTCACTGAGGAGGGCCCCAGGTTGAGAGATAAAGCAATTCCCACACAGGGTGACGGCGTCAGGAGTGGAACCCGCATCTTTCTAATCCCTAAGACGGTGACCTCATTGTCTCCATGTCGCATCGAGGGAAATTGGCCAAATCAGGAGCGGCAGTGTTCTCAGCTGTTGTCTGAAATATATTAAGGGCTAGCTTGATGCGAGACGTCATACCCAACACTTAGCAAGTTTGTTCTTTTTTAATCCCTGCGGTAGCAGCCGCTCTAAGTGCTGTTGGTTTTTTTTTTAGTGTTACAAACAAGAAATGGCCTCAGTTTGAATACAGTTGGCCCTGAACACTTGGAGGTTAGAGGTCGCTGACCCAGTACAAAATTTGCATGTGACTTTTGACTCCCCAGAAACTTAACTGCTTACAGGCTACTGTTGGCCAGAAGTCTTACTGATAACATAAATAGTCAGTTAACACGTATTTTGTATGCTGTCTGTATTCTATACTGTGTTCTTACATAAAGTCAGCTAGAGAAGAGAAAATCTCCATCTGTCTGTCTATCTATCTATTTATCTATTTTTGAGGGGAGGGGGCCAAGGCACAGAGGGAGATGGAGAATATTCTTAAGCAAACTCTGCTGAGTACAGAACCACATGGGGCTCGATCCCACAACCCTGAGATGATGACCTGAGCCAAAATCCAACAGACAGAGGCTTAACTGACTGCACCACCCAAAAGAAAATATTCTTAAGAAAATCCTAAGGAAGAGAAAATACATTTACAGCACTGGACTGAAAAAAAACTTGAGTATAAGTAGAACACATAGCTTCAAACTCTTGTTGTTCAAGGCGAAACTGTAGTTTTGTATCCTGCCTTTTTCCCTTAACATAAAGTTGTAAGAGTTTTCTAGTCTCATAAACTATTCTTGGAGATGACTCGTAGTGGCTGGGCTGCACATTAGTTCATGGAATGCACATGATTTAATGATTTAACCGTTGCCCTGTGTCTGGGCAGTCGGATTACGTATGATGTGTAATGTCACATCCCACAGATGTTTGTGTGCTCTGATTCCATGGGATATCTGGGTTGAAGGGCGTGAAGAATTTCAAGATGTTTACCCAGGGCCAAATGGCTCTCTAAAAGTATTGTCCCAATTTATATGCCCAGATGGTCAGCTTTTTGAGAGACTACACACCACCCGTGCCGTGTGTTATTTGTAGTAGTCATCACTAAGTAATGCTGGGATGAATTTATAAAATAATGGAAATCCTTCAACATGTGCGACTCACTTGAGTTGAGAGATTACATTGAAAAGTAGGGTGTCAGCACACGGGCCTGGCTCAGTCGGAAGAGCGTGCCACTCTTGATCTCAGGTCTCGAGTTCAAGTCCCATGTTGGGTGTCGAGATTTTTTTTAAAAAAAAAAGGCTTAAAAGAATAAGACATAATATATCAAAACATATTTCTTTTCTTTAATTAAATGTTTACCTTTAATTGCAGTGTAGTTAACGTACAGTGTTATATTAGTTTCAGATGTACCATCTAGTGATCCGATAATTCTGTGTGTTCCTCAGTGCTCGTCATAAGTGTGTTCTTAATCCGCTACCTCCGTTTCAGCCATCCCCACACCCCCTCCGGTCTGGTAACGTCAGTTTGTTCTCTGTAGTTAAGAATCTGTTTCCTGGTTTGTCAAGACGCAGATTCTTGACTGACGCCCCCAGCCCCCTCCTGGCATCTTCTTGTCCCTGTTTTCACAGTTGCCAATCTGACTGCTCATACGTCCTATGAGATTTCTGCCTGGGCCAAGACTGATTTAGGGGACAGCCCTCTGGCGTTTGAGCATGTCACGACCAAAGGAGTTCGCCCACCTGCTCCTAGCCTCAAAGCCAAGGCCATCAATCAGACTGCAGTGGAATGTACCTGGACTGGCCCCAGAAATGTGGTAAGTCAGCCAGGATGACCGTTGCAGAGACAAGCAGGACTGTCCCCTGATGCTAGGCTGTGGGGCTTTCCCCTCTGACTGCTAACACAGGCTGTCCTCTTGGTCAGCTCTGTGTTACCTTCTAGAGGCACCTGTCATCCCTTTCCACACCTTGGCCCGGCATCTAAGAGAAAATGCCCGTGCTCTTTGCTGTTGCATAGACTGTGAGTGTGACAAGGCGGGCGCGTTCCTGTGCTTGGGACTCACCTTGTCTTGTAGGCATGGTGACACAGTAGCCACAGTGACAAGCCACGCTTGTCTCTCCCCATCTATGTGATCCCCCACCCACAGGTCACCTTCTTGGGCTGCTCCTCCCAGATGTGCCCACCCCCTCTTTCCTCCCTGTTTCCCTGCTACACACAGTGTAGGTCCTTTTCTTTTTGTCATTATATATGCGTTTCGGTGCACCATGATCCGATTTGTGCTTTTTTGAATCTGGTTTTTATTTCCCACACTTCCCCATTGTGTGCCTTCCTTTCTTTTAGGTGGGTCTTCCAAGGTTCTTGGCACATTTCACCACCCTTGCCTCTACACCTTGACTTACGCTCTTTCTCCTCCTGGAGTCCTGCTGTCCTTCTGCTCCTCAATCAAATCCTACTGTCTCCTACTTGATCTCTTTCCCTTACAAACTCCCCCAAATTTATAGTTGGTGCCATTCAGAATACTGTTTAATTAGATCCTGCTTTATCCTATTTGATACCTTCTGTGTCTTATTTATCTCCCTAACTATTTTGCAGATTCCTTGAAGCGGGGGGAAGGGTTGTTTTCGGAGTTTTCCGAATGGAAAAGCCCGTAGAACTAAATCTGTGAGATTTAGTGAGTCCTCACAGTGACTGGTGAGGGAGGAGACCTGGTCTTGTCTTCTGTGTGCATCCCCAGCATACATTCGGAGCAGGACTGAGCAATGAGAAACATACCAACGTTTGCACGTGATTGTAAGGTCGGCCTTGAAGCTGGAAGAAGTGAGGCACCACGAGAGCCCTTCATCCCTGTCATCAGTTCAGTGGGGTGAATATTCTCACTTTACCAGTGAGGTTGCTAAAGCCCAGAGTTGAAGCTGTAGGAAACCGTAAACTAGTGTGAGCTCGGGTCTGGCTAAGGTAACAGCTTCTGTCTCTTTGTTACTCCACTGTCCTGAGGCAGGGACAGAGAAAAGACGCCCAGAGCCATGCCCAGGACTCACCTGTCCCTCAAAGACTCCATTCCGAAAGAGAGTGCTTTGTGACCACCTTGTCACACCCAAGTGCGTTCAGAGCACCTCGCGTATGGCACTCTGGAACAGTACTTGACCTTAGGGTCTCTCACTGCATGTGAACTTGGGGAAGAAGGCTTGCTCTGCCTCATCCTTGCTGATAGCCTGGATTCGCTCCCTGCAGCTTTCAGAGGGTGACAGGGCCGGTGAAGTCACCTGTAGGTAGCTCTCAGCTTCTGCCCGGCTTCAGATCACTGAGGGCTTGGGTGGCTCACCCCCGTCACCCCTCTCCATGAGAACAGCCACAGCCGCTGTCCATCTTTGGGGACCGGCCTGAACCCTGACCTCCTTGACATATGGAGCTTTCTCTAGGTCCCTGGCCAGAGCTGCCTTGGGTGGCCCACAGTGGCCGCAGGCCCATCCTCCAGAAAACAGGCCTGCTTCTGAGCCCAGAGCCCCGGCTCCTGTCTTCTGCCTCAGTGTCCTCGGTCCCCTAGGCCTGCTCCATTTGCTTTGCTTTTTGACTCCCTGGAGTCCCCTAATTCTTTCCTTCTGCTCTTCATTCCTGGCTTATCACCCCATTGGGGGTTTCATTCCCTTTCTCTGTATGCTTCCTTTTGTGGGCCCTGGCTGCTGAGCAGCTTAGAGAAAATGCACAGCTGTCTGGGACCCAGAAGTCCCTGTGCAGGTCCCCGATCCCATGACTTCTCCAGACTTTCTTCATGCTTTCCTTCAAGTCCCCATCTAATCTGCCTGTGGGCCCTTCCGTGCTGCCTGACAAAGCCAGCTTCCTTAGTGCTTACCCGCTGTTATAAACCCCACGGTGCCCCCCCCAGCCTCCTCCACCACCCACGCTCCAAGCCCATCAGAAACGCCAACTCTGCTTTAAACTCCCGGTTTTCCACCTGTGTCAGCAGGGGATAAGAATGGCTACATAGAACGGAGCTGAATGCGACAATGGCTTTAACAGTTTCTTTTCCTCCTCAATAAAGAAGGTGGAGTCCTTCAGCAGGCCTGGGTTTCCACAGCAGCAGGGCTGATTGCGGACCCAGGCTGTCTGTGGCCTCCGTCTTCAAGGTCACCTCATGGTCCAGGAGGTCTGAAGCCACACGGTCATCTGGGTTCCGGGCAGCAGGACCGTGGGAGGAAGGGTTTCTCCTTCCATTTCCCCGAGTGTTTGCTGAGCTCCCACGTGACACCTCTGCTTGCCGCTCATTGGCCAGAACTTGGTCATGTGGCTCTCCTAGCTTCCGGGGAGGTGGGAAATGTAGATTTTTCAGCCAGCGGGCAGTTCTCCCTAGGAACCAGGAATCTACTAAGGAGGGGAGGAAGAGTAGATGTCTTCTGGGCAGCTCCCCGTGTCTGTCGTGCTGCCCTCCTTCCTCAGCTTCTGTCCACCAATGCACTGACTCCCTTCCCTGTCCTTGCAGCCATGCTCCGCAGGTAGCGTGTGGTCTGCTCTCTGAGAACACCACTCCTCTCCCCGGCTTGTCGTGCAGTCTTCCTGCAGTATCTCATTTTCTGCACTTGCAACTCGTCATTTTTAATCATGTCTGTTTTTCTCCTCTGCTCCTCCTTCCTCAAAAATGAGCACTTTGAAGGGTGCTCAGTTGGTTAAACGTCTGCCTTTGGCTCAGGTCATGATTCCCCCATCCTGGATTGCATCCCATGGTGCTGAGCAGGGAGTCTGCCTCTCCCTCGCCCTCTTCCCCTCCCCCATGCGTGCACATGTTCTCTCTCTTTCTGTCTGTCTCTCTCTGAAACAAAACCTCTCTCTGAAATAAAACCTTAAAAACAAAACAAAACAAAACAAAACAAAAACACGAGTGCTTTGAGGACTGTATACCATGTTTATCTTGGTGGTGATAGATTTAGTGTCTGCCCCCCTGTACCTTCTCTGTAAATAAATACTGAAGGAAAACAACTCTCTTTGGAGCTCTCCTGAGCTCTGCGCCAGGACATCAGTTAGGGATTTCAAGAGAACAAGGTCACTGGCCGAGGAGCTGATTCCCTTTTCCATCCTCTCTGTTTGCTAGGTTTATGGTATTTTCTATGCTACGTCCTTCCTTGACCTGTATCGCAATCCGAAGAGCTTGACTACTCCCCTCCACAACAAAACAGTCATTGTCAGCAGGGATGAGCAGTATTTGTTTCTGGTAAGTTTCCCATACTGGGGAGTCCAGAGGAGTTTCTGTGCTTTAAGAATGGCTTAAATGCTGGGTTTCTAGCTCAGACCCTGGACCGGGGGAGCTGGAGGCATGACTCCAGGATCCGTGTGTGTGCAAGAGGGCAGTTCCTCTTCTGTGAAAGCATCAGCTTCCTGCTTGAGGAACAGACTGAATGACCCGGTGACCAACTGCAGCTCCATGGGGACAGGGAACTTGGCAAATGGATAAGCGTTCACAGGAATTCATATTGCCCTTCCTAGGAGTGCAAGCCTAGGAACTTAACCCGCATACTTTTACACATGTGCCAACATGGTTGGAGAACGGTTTTTGGTAGACTGGTGCTTGTGATAGCAGAAGATTTGAAACTAATGGCTATCAAGAGAAGACCAGTTAAGAATACAGGGCAGCCCTCCAAAAGAAATAGTACTGAGGTGGAAAATATCTGCGCCAGCTTATTAAGTGAAAGAAGTGAAGAGCCTAAAAATATGTGTAATATTTTCTCATAAAATGTAAAAAAAATGAAGAAAGACAGGCCTCATGTACACACATATAAGTATGTATCTGTATGCACACAATGCATCTGCTCACAGAAGCATAGGACATTTCTGGAAAGGAGCACACAAAACCATTACCGTTTCTAGGAAAATGGATGAGCGATCTGGGGTAGGTGGGGAATTATTTCACCTTTTATATCTTCTTTTGTACTGGTTGAATTTTCATTATGTACACCTGTCACTATTTTGTTGGAAAAAAAAATGGCTCTGTGCCGGCACCATGTGTCCCCGTGGTTATTGTCTCCAGGTCCGGGTGGTGGTGCCCTACCAAGGGCCGTCCTCCGACTACGTCGTGGTCAGGATGATCCCAGACAGCAGGCTCCCACCTCGTCACCTGCATGCAGTTCACACCGGCAAAACCTCAGCTGTCATCAAGTGGGAATCCCCGTATGATTCTCCCGACCAGGACCTGGTAAGAGGACCAGGCGGTCAGCCAGCCCCTCTGTTCTTGGCATGGTTGGGGACAGGCCAGGGTGCTGTCACAGGCCCAAAAGCAAGGCCTGGCGGTGGGAGCTCAGCAGGAGGTCTCCTCTCTGTGTCTGTGTGCCCAAAGATGGGTCCTTAGAGTGCCTCTTCTGAGTTGTCCCTTCTCCATTATTTCCAACTGTTCTTTTTTTTTTTTTCTTTTAAAGATTTTATTTATTTATTTGACAGAGAGATCACAAGTAGGCAGAGAGGCAGGCAGAGAGAGGGGGAAGCAGGCTCCCTGCTGAGCAGAGAGCCCGATGTGGGCCTTGATCCCAGGACCCTGAGATCAGGACATGAGCCGAAGGCAGAGGCTTAACCCACTGAGCCACCCAGGTGCCCCTATTTCCAACTGTTCTATTCCTTTGTCCCTCTTTCTTTTCTGCCTTCTCACCTCCCCTTCCCTGAGCCTCTTAAGCAGTTTGGCAGACAAAGTCCTCCCAGCCAATGGTCTATTCATGTAAATACAGTTCATTAGCACCAAACTTAAACCGGTCATTTACATCTCATCTGTGATGGCTTTCACAATACATGTGGCAGAACTGAATCATTGTGGGAGAGACCACTTGGTCTTCAAAACCTGAAAGTATTTTCTATCTGAACCTTTACAAAAAGGTTTATTGTCTCTTGCTCTGAAAGAAGAGGTGAGGAGCACCTGGGTGGCTCAGTCGGTTAAGCATCCGCCTCTTGATTTTGGCTCAGCCAAAATGATCTCAGGGTCATGAGTTGGAGCTCTGTGCTAGGCATGGAGTCTGCTTGAGATTCTCCATCTACCCCCACCTCCCCCACTAAAAAAAAAGAAAATTAAGAAATAAATAAGTAAAAGAAGAGGCAGTAATTCTGGAAAACAGCTCCCATTTTCCTTTGCCCCAGGTTGCTTTTCCCTCCACCTCCTCTACCCTCTCCCTCATCCCAGGGGTGGGTGGTTTTCAGTGCTCAGTTGCTCAGGCTTTCCTTGACTCTCCAGTTCTTCCTGGTGATTGAGTTCCCTGTAATCATGTGTCCTGTGTTTGTCCTGGCCTCCACACATGTAAAGAGCAACTGTGAGACAATAAGTAGAATTTGTTGTCCTTTTGTTGTGTCTTCTGACACCACCCAGAACTATTATAGCTAGGGAGACACACCGAGCACTGACTTTGAATTGCTCTGCCCATTCCAACCTCTGTGTGGATGCCATAATGAATGTGACTTTGCCTAGGGTTATTTGTTGGGTCGAATCAATACTTCTGTGCACAGTTCTGGGAGTGAGTGCTTATTCCAAGTCTGAACCTGTCCATCCCAAAGGTTTTCCAGAGAACAGAGTCAGGCCGTGGGGCTCAGAAGGCGGTTGCTGTGGGTCACAGCCCCCAATACACTTGGGTTTTTTCATTGTCCACCATTGAATTGCAAAGAGTAAAAAATCACCAAGTTTCTGATTACCGTTAAGGTCTCTCTCTCTCTCTCTCTCTCTTTTTTTTTTTTTTTTGGTCCCAGTTATATGCAATTGCTGTCAAAGATCTAATAAGAAAGAGTGACAGAAGCTACAAAATAAAATCCCGCAATAGTACTGTGGAATACACCCTTACCAAGTTGGAACCTGGAGGGAAATACCATATCATCGTCCAACTGGGGAACATGAGCAAGGAGTCCAGCATAAAACTCACCACAGGTAAATGGGAGAGAGATTAGGGTCCTTTGCACACAGCAGGGTGCCCAAAGGGCTGCTGGGGTGCCTGGATGTTAACAGTGGGAAGTACAAACACCCCCCCCCCCGGTACTTATGGTGGGCCCGGCAGGGTGGGCTTCCACTGCTTGGGCTGCAGGGTGGGCTGTGTGTCTCTTTTCACTTTCCCTCTGCCTAGCTGGTTTTGACACTTTGGGGGAGAAGAACAGGAATGCCCAGAAGGGTCAGGAAATAAACCTGAGCATTTGCCACAAAAGCCAAGGATGGGAACCTGGGCTGAAATCACATGGTTTCCCATGGCAGGGTGATGTGTAGCCAAGGAGGGAGCCCAGTAACTGCACCATAGATTAAAGGGGCTTTGCTGCCAACCTGGGGTCAGACTCTGGTTCAGAAAGCAGGTAATGAGCTCGGGGACTTGGGCAGCAGCAGACGGTGGCAGAGTGTCTGTGATAGAGGCTCAGGTCCCCCCAGGCCAGCCATGTGAGTAGTGGGCCTAGGCAGGACTCACGGTGTCATGCCAGGGCTCAGGCCAGCCATGGGAGTAGTGGGCCTAGGCAGGACTCATGCCAGGGCTCTGTGTTCAGGCAAAGGCCTTGGCCCCTTGCTGAGTTCTGAGGTGCCTCAGGCCCTGGGGCAGGACTAGGGAGAGCAGGAAGGCACACTGGAACCAGAGCGGAAGTCCAAAAAGGAAACCGTGGTCCATCCCATCGCTTCCCTTTCTCCTCGACCCAGTTTGGTTGTGGCCATCCGTGGCTCTGAGGGCCACTATGAAGTACTGTCCAAATTTCTTGGCTGAAGGTATTGTAACAACTAAAGAGAGGCCAATTAGAGAGTGTCTACCATGTGCTACGCTCTATGCTAAGCAACATGTGTGTTTTATTTGTTCCTCAATCTAGCCTTTCAAGTTAGCTTTTTTCTTTTTAAAAAATATTTTATTTATTTTTAGAGATAGCGCAAGGGGGTTGGGGGAGGGGCAGAGGAGATGGGGAGAGAGAGAGAGAGACTCCCAAGCAGACTCCATGCTCAGCGCAGAGCCCGACATGGCACCCGATCTCACAACCTGAGATCATGACCTGAGCCTAAACCAAGAGTCGGATGCTCAGCCTACTGAGTCACTCAGGCCGTCCCTCAGGTTAGCATTATCTAATCTGTCTATCTAATCAGACCAGGACACATCGGTTCCAGTTTATAGCCACTAACTGCATCCTGTTTCATCTTTAATTTTCAGTTTCATTATCTGCACCCGATGCCTTAAAAATCATAACAGAAAATGACCACGTTCTTCTGTTTTGGAAAAGTCTTGCTTTGAAGGAAAAGCATTTTAATGAAAGCAGGGTGAGTTCCTTCCACCTTCTCAATGACTTTGGGAATCTAATTGAAATGCAGTTTTAGAGACAGCTCCTTAACAGCATGCTGGCGTAGATAGGGGGAAAAAACAGAATAGGGCAAGGGAGTGAACTTGAGAATTAAAGGGCCATTTTCTGTGGGCTTGCTAATTAGTGAAATGTTTATACTGCCCATTAAAGATGAGAATCTCTGCACTAAGCACTTTTCATTCCTGAACTTGTCTTTCCCTAAAGACAGAGAAATGGGCTGGAACCCGTGCCTTCTGCAGCTGGATGGGGTGGGCAGGGGAAGCAGTGCCCTGTCCTTCGCAGTCAGTCAGAGAGCAGGGCTGTGGCTCCTATGCTGGGGACAGAGCCTCATCCTGGCCTCGCGGTTTCTTCCCAGTGATGTTTGAGGAAGCAGGAAGTGCTTGAACATAGTCTGTTGACCAATAGAAAACACTAGTGACTGTATTCACAACAGAAGGTGGGAGGAGGAGAACGTCACCAGGGAACACACTGGCCAACCAAAGGTGGCCAGATTCTTGAGCGGACCTGGCTTGGCCCCATGGTCAGCAGAGCAGGAGCTAAATCGAGACAAAGTAAAGCAGCTTTTGCTATTTTGGGGTTCGGTGGTGGCAAAGAGCTGGGGTTGTAAATAGTCGCAGTGTCAGACCAGAAGCACAGCTAGATTAAAACTTGAAAATTCTCGCAGCTCTTCCAACGGTGACATGTAAATGGTTAAAATACTCGAATTAAAAGAAAGCTTTCAAAGCCGTACAAAACTGAAATATCCTGATTTCGAAAAAGGTACAGGTAACAAAGTAAAATCTGCAGTAGCCGTAGGAGAAAGACAGGAAGGATCCAGCTCACTGATAAGCTGAACCACAAAGGTGGGACACTTTCACGTGAAACAGGCTAAGTTTTGGGGGAAGAGTGTTACCAGTACGAGTTCTAGTTGGGGAGATGAGCACTCTGGAAATACAAATTGGAAATGCTTTCCATAAGGCATGCTGGTAATACGCATCAGAAACATGGAAATCATTCACACCCTTTGACCGAGCAGTTCTTTCAGGATCTTATTCTAAGGAGACGATGTGCACCAAGAATTTATGGACAAGGCTCTTCAAGGAAGTTTTATTTCTGGTAGCAAGAGAAAAGAAACAACTTTAATGTCCAAAGGAAGACGACTAGTTAAATGGTTGATGTTTGTGTCATTTCAGTGTTTTCCTTTATACCTCTATGTATTTTGCAAACGTTGTACAGCAGATAGAAAATGATTAATGCTAGTGTAGAATGGAGAATGCAGGAACGGTATTCCAGGCAGGTGGTGTTGGAGGCCCAGTTTGGGCCTGTCATCAGGGATCCTTCTAGGTGGCAGAAGCCTGGCTTTCAGGTTGAGATGGCAGGTCAGGACCTCACTCCCAGTGGAGTGTGCATAAGCAGGTGGCATGTCCTCCCCACCACCCCCTACTCC